>PTEX01000011.1:122461-148978 GCA_003342815.1 Eudromia elegans
AGGAAGGAAGGAAGGAAGGAAGGAGATAAATCATGTGATGATGTTTAACCAGAGAGAAAATGGGAGGTTTTTTTTCCTGACAACTGACACGCACCTTTGTTCCATATTGCAAACATAGACTTAAAAAAACCAATAGAGTCACAATTCCCCCCTTTTTTGAAGTAAATTGCAAATTATCTGCAGAGTCCTTTGGAGACAGCGCAGTGGCAGCTGGGTACCCGCTGTGTGGACCACGGGTCGGATGGAAATTCCCGCGTTGGGAAGGAAGGAGCGGGCGGGCGCTGGTGGAGGAACCTGCCCTCGCTGCCGTGGGATGCTCCTGTCCATGGCAGGGCAGGTCGGGGTTTCCTCGCTCAGTCTCCGTCCCTGTCTCGAGCTGGGGACAGAAGTGAACCCGCCCGGCTGGAAGGAGCYGGCCGCCTGCTGACGTCACCGGGAAGGTTTATCAACCCGAGAAGGCAAAAACGAATCACAAAAGATAACAAGATCTTGGAGATCTTCCTCTGGGGACCAGGCTGGGTCCTCGCCATCCCCACCGCGTACCCCGGCACCCACCATCTTGTTGTCCCCATCTCGGTGCGAGCGGCCACCCCCTGCGGCCAGAGCAGAAAGGAGAGGGGCGAGCGGGGTCTTGGCAAGGAGCAGGGAGCCCCGTCTCTGCTTAACGGCTCAGCTAGTGCTGCCCGCCAGGGAAACGCGTTCGGGAAGCCCGGAGTGTCTGTTGCCCGGATGAGGCTGCGGGRAGACGGGCTCCCATCACCTGCGAGCCGAGCGCCGGGCTCCGCTTCGCCCAGGTGCTCSGGGGCAGCGCTGAGGGGCAAAGGGGGAACGAGGAGGAAAACCAGGGGAGAGGAAAATCCTTCCTCGGCCGCGTGGCCGCCGCGGCGCGACGGGGATATTCCTGAGCATCACTTTGGGAAGCGTTGTCCTTCCTCGGGAGCAATGGTTAAATGGGGAAAGATGCAGCGTGCGCTCCCATGTAATGCCCATTTAAATGCTCGATTCAAAGAAAAATGAAAAAAAAATCAAACTAAAGGAAAAATAATCTCAAACAAGTGATGCTTTCTTGCCAAATYCGTATYGGTTTYTCTCATATCCAAGCGCAATGTTATTTTCACCATTTTTGGAAAAGCTTTGGACTAACATTTGTTTATAATATCTTGTTAGAATTTACTAAAATATTTTCAGCGTAAGACCCACGGCGTCAATTCATCTTTCCGCACTAAACCAATAAGCACATATTGAGGCACAACACACTGGACTTCCTGTTTACATAAGCAGATGGCAAATTAATGCTCACCCCTTCCTCATATATATTAATACAGCCTTTTCCCACATAATCCATAAATGAAACCCAGATGGGAAGAATTAGACTGAAATCTCTTCCTTCACCCACTGCCCCAAAAATAGGGATGGGGGGGCACCGAGTTTTGGTAGCACTGATGACACTGCAAATTTTTTCTGCGATTCTTTAAATTCTTAAGCATAATGATGCYTCCCAATACCAATAATTTGTAAAGCTAGAAAGCAGTAGATCCTAATCCAAATCCCAGTGAATTCAGTGGAGAGACTCCCAAAAAACAGACATGGGATAAATCTTTCCAGAGTATTACAAGCTCTAGACTGAATTTAGACTGCAAGTTCTTACATCGTATGTTCTATATGTTTATATATGTGCTTTTGACAGTCATCTCCCTGCATGTATGAAGACATATTGTATTCTGCTGTCAGGGGAGCGACGTTTCACCCGATGCCTGTGATGTCTTTTGGAGGCAGCTGCTCCCGTAGTTTGCATTGCCCTTCCTCGCAGCGTCACTGCCAGACGGCAGCGGCTGCAATCACAACATTAGCAGCCACATTTTAGTCGTGCTGACCCCTCAGGTGGTTSCCCTCTGTGTATCTGTTTGGTAGTTTATAGGACTTGAAGCACAATTGAACTATGAGGGCATTTTCCGTGCATATCCGAAGTGGGAGACTTAAAACACAACCTTGTGCTCTGAGAAGGTGCCCTGGAAATAGCGCTGGTTTCTAATTAATGTAATCGACRCCATCCACAAACCTGCTCCTTCTGCTCCACTCCAAATTCCTCACATCCTGCAGGCATACCTGCCCTATTAACAATAGTCACCATTTCCCAGTCCCCTTCCACCCCCTGCTTCCCTCTGTCCCCTCCAGAGATGTTGCATATGCCCCCCCTTTACTCCTGGGCAAGGACACCCTGTATCGCTCAAGTTTTGAGACCTCAATTACGTTATGGCCGATTCCTGATCATCCCACTGGGAAGAGCTGAACCCTGAGTGAGCCTGTGCTCGCATAACATCTTTCTACAGTGCATTTTACCTAGGCAGAGCATGGGAAAAATGCATCAAAGGGGATTTAAGATCTAGCCCAGCTACACATTAATCTCATCCTAGTAAAAGCAAAACCACAGATCCATTCGTTTAATCCTCAATTATTAAATTGCTCAAAGGAGTTTTCGGCACCGGGGAGCTCTGAAACGCTTTGGACGCGATGCCAGTGACTCGCCGGCRGGTCCTGCACGCCGCTACACGTGCTGAACCAGCCGTGAACCCGCGGTCCTTCCGGCTCGCCCGGCAGCAGCTAACGCAGCGCCGGAGGAGCCGGGATAATACGGGGCAAGAACCCAGCTCGGGCAAAGGTGCRGGGGGTGGTGGTGGTGGTGGGCACCGCTCCGCAGCCCCGCGCCCGGGGCAGCCCCCAGCCCAGGGACGGCTACGGCAGGAAGCCTCCTCTGCTCGGCTCCATGTGCTSGTGCCCAGCCTGCAGCAGAGCATCCCCTGTGGACACTCCAGTATTCCTRAAGAGTTTTTACATTTGCAATTTTTAATTTCTCTGTTTTTTTTTTTCTTTTTAATAATTATAATATCCAGAAATGTTACTGTTCTGGTTGAATCTGGCTGTTTTATTTCAGAACTTCTCTTTTTTTAACTTCATGAACACCCCCTTATCAATAAGCTGAGCATTGCAGGTAGGCTGTGAAGAAAAAAAGATCCAAACTGAAAACTAAATGAAAAATAAGGAGCCAAGGGAGCAAATGACGACTGTGAAAAGTGTAGAGTGTAAATGCCCGTTTAAGAACAAGCAGTGATCTTCGGCTTAACCCTCAAAAAACACAGAGAAAAAAGAAGGCCAGAAGGTCAAAATGTTTGCARGAAAATCTGAAATGAAAATATTCATCTCTAGCTTACTAGGTATCAAGGTAGGATCGAATGAAAGGCTCTTTGTTTCTCATGCATAAATACACTGAGAAAAAAGAGGAAAGTRGAGAATTCTGCAACTCGTGCCTGCGAAGGTGATTGGGAAGGAGGCCGAGTTTCCGCGGAGGCTGATAAGCACCATAAGCACCATCGGCCCTTTCAAACGGCTGGGCAATAAATCAAGCCGAAGAGCTGTTGTGTTATACAATGAAACCAAAGTGATTTGCAGAACCTTGAGTGTGGCTTCATTATCCTTAATCCCACACCGTTAAAAGGGAATTCTGATAACGTTGTCAGACAGTGACAACTGAAAAGGAAAACTACAGGCATTTTTATTTAGAGCATTTTCTCTCTATGCTTTTGGTCAAAAAATATTACTTTTTTATTAATAAATTTATAATTAAAATAAAAAGCTTTAAAGCCTAGGCTTTATCATAAGTGGAGAAGCAAACAGACAGACCRTGCTGCTGCCCTGGATAAAGAATGAACAGTTTCTGTCGTGGTGTGCTTTATGCTGACATAAATATTCACAGCAACGAATGCAGAATATTTTTACAAAACAAACCATTATTGTAAAGTGGAACGTAAAGCACATTTAAAATGTTATTTAAAGAAACCCTTTTTGTAACCGGTATAAAAAGATAAACGAATAGTATTACATCAATTATATTTATGTCTCCCTTAAATCTCCAAAGTGTCTCTCATCTGTACTTTTAACACATTCATACATTAATATAGGTGACATTGCACTAGATCTGTGTTGTGTATAGATATGTTCAGGGTTGTTTATAAAGATTAGATATAGTTAATTCGTGTATCGGATGTGCTAGGACAGAGATTGTGCCTGTTTCTGTATAATCTGATTCTACCCGTCTAAACATCTCTAATGTGAATGACAGCGATATTGGTGACATTTTATGTGGAAATATTTTCTATACATACAACGAAACACACACGTATAGAGGCACAGGAGGAAATTCTGGGCACGGGGCTCGGCTTTGCTTYCATTTCTCAGGCTGCTCCTTTCCTCTCCCTGGCAGCAGGAGGACGTCGCTGGCTTTCTGCTTCAGCCTGCTCTTTGCCACAGCATGCGGGATTTCCCGATAACACTCGTTTTTCCCTATTATCTCAAGTTGGGGCCGCTAAATCCGTGCATCCCGGTGCACCCTGCGCAGGACAGAGCCTGCACCCCTCTCTGGTCGCTGACGTTTCCCTYGTTGCAATGCAAGCAGCCGTTTTCCCTGCTTTGGGGCCGCCGGTGGAGCTCGGTGAGGGCTCCGTGGGGCAAACCAGGGTGAACGTCGGCCCTTTTTTCCCGATTTATCCCACTGAAGCTGCAGTGAATCCAGACAGGCGAGCGGTTGTGGCTGCTGCCGACAGCCAAACGCTGCCCGTGCAGGACCCAATCTGAGGGGTTTATAAAGCAACGCGGGAAACGCTGCTCTAATTCTTCGGAGCGGGATTAAAAGCAACATGTGCTAGGAGAGGGGTGGCTGTTAGCGCAGCTGCTGCGCACAGCCCCGTGCAGCAGCCACAGAAAAGCCATAACTCACTGCTACCAGTGAGCTCTCTGCTATTTATTTATTGAGTTCAGCCAGCAGACTCCTAAGTGATTTAGATGTTCCTCAAGATAAAACCCGTGTAGTAGTCGCGGAGATTTTTACAAATCTAACGTTGCGTGAGCAGCTGAAGGGAAGCGAGTCGGAGGGCACAGGGGGGAAATGACTTCGCGTTTCGGGTCGCGGTGAGTCTTCCTGCTCAGCAGCCTTAGCGAAAACCGGCACGTTTTAGCCCTATTTAGGCATGTCTTGTGTTTGCTTTCGGGAGAGCYGGAGAGGTGTGTGTATGGACAAAGAGCAAGGAACGTGCTGGGGGAACGGCAACATTCCCCRAGATGCCAAATGAGAAGAAAAGTGACAAACGGCAAGAATCAAAAGAGGGGAGGCCTTGGGGAAAGGAGGAGAAAAATCAATTACTACAAGGAATAAAAATGTCACTGAAGTGACATGAGCAGAGGATGACAGGAATTCCAAATACAAGGGATTTAACAGTGAAGGACGGATTCCTTTTTTCTACCTTTTTCTACTTTTTTTTTTTTTTTTTTTTTTTTTAAAGGCAGAATATAAGTTAACTCTGAGGAGCATTTTTGAACTTTGAACTCTCTGACCCTTAAAGCCTCCAAATTAAACCCCAGACGAATGGGAAGAAGCAGCAGCAAAGAGCAGGGTCGGTCCCAGGGTGCCTCCGTTTGGGCACTTGGTTCCAGCAGTGGCTCCTGAGCAAGTGGCCAGTGGCCAAAATGGGCTCCCGCATCCAGTATCTGACTGGAGCTTCCCAGTGGATTTGGGGAGATTGTTGCAGTGTTATAGGAGGGGCTGAAAAAATTAGACCAGGACAACAGTGTGTTATTATTATTGTTTTACAAAAAATGCAAGAAAAGCCATGTTTTACCCTGTTTTGCACTCTTCTCCTTCAGTTTGCCCAAGTGAGTTAAAAGATAGTGTTCATCCCRGAAGAATTTATGCCAGGGGCAACTGTGGGCATCAAAGGAATAAAACTGCTGCTCTTTCTAGCATAGTTTAGCAAACGTCCCCTCCCCAGTGGCTCTACAGGGCCATCCTGGGATATAATCCACAGCAATTCAGGTACTGCATGAGCAGAATTTGCTAGAGATGCTTAACGATCATATTAACCCGTCTCTGTCTTCATGGGGTATTGGCAACTTATCATCATGCGAATATAAATGCTAGAGCTCACGCTGGCCTCTCCCTAAGCCTTAATATCTGCAAAAAGTTCAGTGCAATGGGAGAGAGGAGAGGAAGCTCTGCAGAGCAGACRCTTCTCCTCTTCTGCCGGGGCAATTTTTGCTTTGAGTGAAGAACAACGTTGGGTTTACCTGGTGTCCAGAGCCTCGCCTGCTCCCTCCCAGCCTGGGCTGTATTTATAAAGTATAAAATAGTGCCATCTACTGACCTTGCATTTCAATATTCTCCCCAGCCACCTGCAGCGGACGTAGCCTGACACCTCGAGAGCTGATTTTTCTGTCCCTTCATTCTCATATGAGCTCTCTGTGTTGTTCAAATGGTAGGAAAGGAGCAGGAATCTGATATGGGAAACTGGTATCTGCAGGGCTCTTGTAGATGATTAAATTTATAGAGGTCAGTCCAGAGATCCTAAAGGGAAGGCAAAGCTGTGGAGATGGTCTGGATTTTCCTCTGCAAAATACAGGAAGACAGAGCTAAGAGACATGGCACAAGAGAAGACCTCAGCATTATTAATTGTCTCCGGTGGTGCTCAAAAGCCCCAACCAAGAAGGCACGTTGTTGTGCAAGACGTACGTGAAATCCCTTGTCATGKTCTTTAAGAGGAAGGACCTGAGACATGAGGATGCAGACCTTGGCGCTCACACACTTGGGAAGGCAGATGCATCACCTACTGTCATCTGCTGACAATTAAGGTACTTTGCAGAAAGTTAAGGTATTTACAGGTATTACATTTCCCAGATAGGTTAAAAAAGGGGGAAAGGGAATGATTCCCTGAGTTCCAAGTGCCCAGAATAGGGCCCAGGCAGCATGATGACTGAATCAAAAACCAGTTTCTGGTAATATCCATCATGGAGTAAAACTGAGATCAGCTACAAAGGCAGAAATACCCTGCAGAGTTTCACCAGTGGTAATAACCTACTTATCGCCCAGTGCCAACCCCAAGAGTAAAATAACGTTCCGCTMTCACAACCAGTGGCCCTGTGAAGGGTTTGTTTTGACAGACACATCTGTCTGAACTACCTAGTGAAGATGTGCACACRTGCCCTGACAATCCTGGCTAAGTTTGCCTTGCAGTACCCAAAGCAGGGGGTCCCGAAGGCTGATTTTTGGAGCAGGGATGCATTTCCTAGACAGATTACTGAAAACCAGGTGTTTTCCAAGGTTTCTCTTGCCTATCCAGCGCTACATCCAGTCTCATCTCCCAGCTTCTGCTCCCATGTCCAACTGCAATGAGCCCCTCGTCCGCAAGCCCCTGAGTGACAAGTGAGTCAGGTCAACTTCTCACTCACAGGTAGGTCCAGAAGAGGATATGCAAGCACTTGGTTGCAGCACGTTATCAGATATTAGCACTGGGATTTTTTTCCCTCTCCTGTTGCTTTTATGACCAGGATAAGTTGTCGCAATCTTTATTTTACAAGACAACGATCGCTGGCTGGGCTGATGGAGCTGGATCCCTGATTGCTGTGACTTCCCTGCAGGTATAAAGAGCAGTGATTTACGGCTGGGGAAATTCATATTAACCATAAATACCTTAATAACCAGCCCTTTGGAGGGGAGAGGCGTCTGCACACCCAGTGCAGTCTAATTGCTGTTTAACGGGCAGGCATCTGTGGGACGGGTCGCCACAGCCCTGCTTTTGGCTGAGGGTGTTGCTGGGGTTATAGAAAGGGCTTTTAGCTGGAAGAGGAAACGTGCGCTGCTGGATGCGGCTCGTGCTTGGCGCTCAGCCTGCCTGCCTGCATCTTCTGCTCCCAATGTCACCCATCTGCAGAGCGTTGGGTCTCCTCCATCCAGGAAGGAAGGAAAACGAGTGGTTTGCTTGGAAACTAGGAGAGGAAATGGTGGGTTAACCCCCCAGATACCGTGGACGCTCTCCATGAGCTTCCTGCACAGGCATGTGGGAGGGCTGGATGCACATTCCCCAAAGGAGCGCTTCTCACCAGGTCACCCCATGGCTCTTTCGGTCTTAGTCCAAGAGAGACCATTCATTGGAGCGATGCCTTCCCCCAGATATCTGCCTCCCCATTCCTCCCTTAGCTCRGATTTCAAAGGACCTCCATCCCCATGGCATTTTCACTGGAGGGGGAGATAAATGAGGCTGAGGAGAGTTCTTGGTTCTTAACATAAATCCCACGGCTCTTGGTTCACAGGATCTCTTTCAACCCATAGGGAGGTTTCAGCTGTATTGTACGCTCTGCAGAGGTCTAAGCCAAAGGACCTCCGCAGGGTTTATCCCCCAAATTAAGRTATTAATGAAAATAATATGGCTCTGATGCGACCCATGGTTCTGCCTAGAAGCAAGATCATTTACAGTTTCTTTGAGATCAGCTGAGGTCTGGCAGGAAAACCTGCTCATATATTAAATACGTCTCCTGTCGTTCTATCCAGGATTGTTGTTATGGGAGAGCTGTGCACAGGAGTGAGTGATGAGGAGCTGCAAAATTAGTTCAAAGGTCTGGCTGTTCCCCTGGTTAGCCACACGATTTGATGGAGTGTAGCTGAAGACATTATTAAAATCTTCCACTGTTTTAGCAGAACTCTTTGAAGTTCCCTGGTTGAAAAGGGGAATAGCTTCCTACCAGCCTTCCCTTTTCTCACTTCTGGTGATTTTAAAAGAGYCATAAGATAACTTTTAGCAAACTAGACTTCAAAATTAGTGCAAAGTTCTGAACAAATTCCACAGAAGCAAGAGTGACTTAATCTACAAACAAGAAGAGTCACTGTTTTTTTCCAAGTTGGATTTGTATTGCAATATCTGTCTTATTGTCTTATATTTTGTCTGAATTGTTTCGCTCATACACCACAAATATAGGATTTTAGTACTTTTTATACCTGATCTTGCATTTGCCCTTTGGAGGGGACATGCGGGTAGATGTTCCAGGCAGGACATGAGTTGCTGCATCATTCTCCTTGGCTGCTTGTCCCTATGGGATCCCAGCCCCTTGGGGTGTGACTTTTCTAGAGATATAATTACGATATTAAATATTATTTGGGTTGCCCATGGTAAACAAACAGTAGGAGCAGATGAAATAATGATATTCTGAGGTGATTAGAAAAATCCAGGAAAAAAGAATGGAGCATTGGGAGAGCAGAACAGGCCCTTTGAGATCCTCCTGAGAGATGATCTTAAAGGACAAAACTAAACATTGCCAAGGAGCACAGCAGCCAGCAAGGCACCTGTGGAGGGTGGCAGATGCTGCATTGTGCTCGGCTCGTTTTCCAGCCATCCGGCTCCTCTGCGTCCTCTTCTGCTCAGAGACACCTTGGAGCCAGCAGGCTCCTTGGGTGCATCTCCTCCAGCACCCCAAGGCCACAAACATGGGCTGCAGATGTTGTTTTTATGGGACACTCACACAAGCACACAAAAAAAATAGCCTTTCTGATAAGAGCAGCAAGTGTGGAGATGTCGCTCCTCCTTCTCTACACCTCTTTTTCCCCTGGCTGCTCCTTTTAACTCAATTCTCACTCAGTGCTTCGCCTTTGAGCACCGGTATCAGCGGAGCAGCGGGTTGCTCGCAGATAATCACAGCTGTTTAGGTGTTTAAATCCCTTCTCGCTCTCCTTGGTATCGCCCCAAAGAGGCTGACACGCCAGAAGCTGATAACAAAACTGACGCCTTCACCGCCGCAACGTGTGAAATCAGCACCAAACCACCTGGAAAAATAAAGCCCAAAYGCGATCTGCCCAGCAGAACCTGCCGTTTCCTGCAGAGACCAAGGGCAAGGGCAGATGCTGCCACCTCTCAGTGCTGGTTTACACGTGCTAAAAAGCAGCTTTTCTAAATCTGCTGGAGTCAGGCTGTGGTGAAGAATATCAGATACCGTTTTCATGCCATGGTTTCGGCTCCACACTCCTACACATCAGGGAGTGTACAAGCAGAAACGAGCACTCGATGCCCATCAAACCATCAGTTAGCGATCAGTTTGCTCTGTCCAACCGTTTTTCATGGCCCCTGCCCACTAGTTTTTGGGGCAGACCCAGTGTGATGCTCTTTGCTTGGGAATCAGGGGGTGTCCAATGTCTTCTTCTGGCCTTGGCCAGCACCAGAAGTCCAAGGATTTCCCCAGAAGCTCCGTAATGATGCTGGCCCTCTATGGACATGGAGGTGCCTGCARGCTTTGCTTGTTCTGTTTGGTTTTTAAGCACCAAGATAACAAATGCATTAGCACGCTGTAAAACCTCAAGTGGAGGTGAAGGAGGCAGGGTTTGGGGGAGCAATAATGGCTTTTWCAAGGCAGAGGCAAGTGAGATACCAGGCATGGCCTTGAGGTCACCAAAATGGGTTGTGCTGCACCACAGCCAGTCTCTCCAAGGCTGCTCCACAGGAACACTGCATTTTCTCCATGGGGATTTTGCGGTGGAACAGATCAGGTTTAAGCCATTAAGCCCCAGGGAATTAGAAAGTCAGATGCATTGTTGGCACTAGCAGGGAGCAAGTTGGAGAGACMGTGGTTTATGAAACTGCTTTGCTGRGATTCCCTCTCAGATATGGGCATCACTGGGTCTTGTTTCACCACTTGCCCAGGAGCTGCCACCTTTGAGGGGATCTCACAAGGGTTCATGGTGCCAAATGGCCCAGACTAGAGATGAGCCATTCAACAAACACTCCCTTGCATAGATCTGGGCCTCACTCATCGGAGCAGATGCTCCTCGAGCTGTTTTCCATGGGTTTAAAAAACATTTTCTGCTAAATATCCATTTGATCTTTACCAGCGAGCCTGATTTAAGACCCTACCAACGTGGTTCCCGTGTCCTGGTGCCCCAGCCTGGAGGTTGCTTTTCAGCCCATTACAGTCAYAGCACGTCCCTCCATCAGCCTCAGGGACAAAAGACACCAGCTAAAGAGCCTGGCACAGCTTTCTTCATCCTCTTCACCCCCTGGTCAATGCAGAGCAAACGTGATTGCCCACTGTGCATGCTGCAGTGTGCCCAACCTCTGAAAATCTGGCCCACCTTGCAAGTGCCTTTACAATCTAAGTCTTGGTTTTGCTTTTAGATAAGTCTGACATTAAGAATTGCTGTGGTARACACGTGAGCAAATTCATGGAGAGTAATCCTTAAGAGGGACAGAAAGAACACGGTTTGGCAATAAAACGCTGGGCAGTTGGTACATAAATTTCTCACAAGCAKGAGGACAACTGGCAGGCAATGTCAAAGGCATTAACACCTACCATTGAGTGTAATTATTTCAGCCTGTTACCAGTCTCAGGGTTAATATGCATTTCAAAAACTCTGCAAGAAATCAAAGCCTGGGAGGTCTGTGCAAGCCATTTCAGAAGGCTGTAAATTTTATTTAAAAAGGAAGAATTTAGAGTTGCATAAACAGTCAATYTTTTTCTACCAAAGAGCAGAGCGTTTTACAGCATGAGCTTTAGCCAATAATCAAGTCTTCTTTTGCATTAAAACAATCTTGAAATTCAAAGTTTTATGTGAATTTCAGGGCAAAATCCCTATAGTAAGACTAAAGCACTAAAGGAGAAACCCTCAGCAAAGTGCCTCCTCCCACAGACATACTTTTCTCATTAAACACAGCGGGCAGTTTGTGATAAAAGCCATTTGYAGATGCTTTTGCTCTTGCAAATCACTCCTGCTCCTGAGATCGTGAATCCTCAGCTTTAGCCATCTTGGCTGCCCATGAGCACTGGAGACTTAACACAAGCTGCCCCATGAAAATGCCTTTTGTAATAACTGCTAATAGCATCCTTCAGCAAAATAGGCAGCAGGAAAAACTCTGCTGACTGCTGTAGGGAACTATATTCACTCACTATGTATGGCACTTTCTGGGATAATGTTACACCTGGAGCCCAGGTGTAAATACTTAGCTATTAATTGCCTTTAGTGGTATCCTGGGATTTTATAAGCTGGCAATACCTTCTGYAAGCTTTTAGTGCACCTTGTTTGAACATGCTGCCATTGCTGCAGGTAGGTGGGAAGGAGGTGATAGGATAGAGGGGTTCAGAGGGCAATGTCCCCACCACCACCATTTTTATATAAAAATGGGAAATTGAAACTGTCCTTTGCTCTGAAGCTCAGGAGAACTTTTTGCTAAGGAAAAATGACAGAAGCCCTTCCAGGGATGGGCTGTGACAGAGCTGATGTGCAGAAACCCCATGCATCAGTTAGAAAGTGGCTTTGAAAGACTTTTACATACTCAAAGTCCCCAGAGGAGACTTGAGTTGGAGTGAAAAAAGTTTACATATTTATACATACATATATACATATATACATATATACATTTATACATATATAAAATTTTGCCTTTGTACTTTTACAAAAAGACACTCCTGACATCTCTGTTGTGAGACTAAGCCTGACAATTGCTCCTCTACTCTTACTAAAGAGAAACTTTTTTATTTATGAATGGCAATCTATGATTTTTGTAGCAGTCTTCCAGTTCTTTCTCCTTTTGAAGTGAGGAATCGGAGAAAAGAAAAGGAGAAATCTTTGTCATTCCTTCTGTAAGACCCTTATCTGGGTTTTTCCTTTTCATTTCTGAGCTGGGTGGAAGCTGGAGATTTTTTTTTTTTTTTTTCAGCATCCCAGAGTCTCAGGGGCTTTAGGACTGCAACATCATCAATTGCAAAAATGTTGTAYTTATTACTGTTCATGTAATTTAATTTCTTCATTCTAAGCACAATTTTTACCTACTTCAGAGACTTCTTTCTCCAAATACCATAATTTAACCTCCTTTCCATTTCTTATTTTCTTCCCAACCTAAGACAGCAATCCAACTGCACTTAAAACACTCCACTTCCCATCTTTTATCCCCTGGAATGGGGCTSGGGGTGGTTATTGCATAGTGAGATCTTATGCATTTCACCATTTTCAGTGTTGCCAACTTAACTCAGGATCGACTCTCCAAACGATCCCTGCAAGGGATCTTGGATGGGGTATTTATGAGCGCTTTAAACTGCCTTGTCATAGTAATGGCCAYGCTGGGCTGCATGCTGGAAGCTCCTCTGGTCAACACCACTCAGTGCTCGTAGAGCCGGTGACAGCTACAGCAAAAAGAAATTAATTTCCTTATAAATTACGTGTGTCGTGAGCTGCTGGCGTAGCCAATGGGTTGGCTCTGGGTTAGCCTGCACCTATCAGTCACCYGCCAAACGGATTAAGCTCTGAAGARGAAGGCTGAATAAAGTAAGAAATAACTTTACTGGGAAATATCTTCATGCAACGTGTTCAACGCCTACCCAGGGCTTGTTTGCATGGGAAAGGATGCAATTTCTTGTTTTCCAGYCTACGAAATCACCAAGATTAAATACCATGAGCCAAATTCGTGTCTGACATAAGCCAGCTTCTGGGAAATAATGCTAGTTTACACCATGCCAAAGGACTAATCCTCCAAATCTGACCAGAAAGGCTTTTCAGACCTATTTGAGGAAAATAAAATCAATGACAGTGATATGTATATAATATATATATGTACGTATATATGTATATATATATATAAAGGATAGATAAATTAAATGATAGACAARAGAAAAAGGAACACCCCCATCCAAAATCAAAGCTCACTGCAATAGCCATAAAGAAATGGTATCATTAAGGGGCAGATGAAAGAACATATAAGTTCAGCATGATGTCATGGCTGTTTATACGGTTAACTCGCTCTTTATCATACACCAGACACATAATGACTTTCTAAGGCTCCCACTGGACGGATGGTCCGTCTCTGTAATAAATGTTGACAAGTTTTATATAAAACTGTATATCATTTTCAATTCCCAGTGCAGCCATTTGAACCTGTGATTAATAACCTCGCAAATCTTATCTGTTTGAAAATAAGAGGAGCTGGGTTTGTTTCCTTCAGATTAGGGTTCAGGGCTTAACAACAGGAAAATAGCCTGCTGAGATCACTATGGTTTTCATGGCACATAAAAGTAGAAACCCAGAAAATAGAATTTAAAAATATGTTCAACATTCATATCACAAAGCAAATAAGATACTTCATGAGCCACGATAACATGGATTCATGGAGCCTGGAACCAAACAATTGTTTTATATTGAGCAGAATAACTGTGAACGGAGAGATAGACGCTTGTACATTTATATTAAAACACTAATTGGCAGATTAGATGTACCACTAAGAATAATACCCAGATTCAAACTTCTTGGTGGCCTGGYAAAATGAAAGGAGAAAATTTTGAGCAAACAGTGAAGAAAAATGGGGCAAATTGCAACCAGAGGGAAAAGACAGAGAAAGGGAATCCAGACAGAGCCACGATTCACCAAGAGCCAGTTCAGAGGCATTGCTAAGGCCTTTTYCCTGCGTAAAATGGACAGAGAAGAATTAAAACTGAAGCATCAAATATTTGAGTTTTTCCCTTGGGCAAAAGAATGGCCTGTTTAGCTGAAATACGTACTGCTAGCTTGGTTCGCAGCTCTCTGGTCCATCACAGTTTTCTCTAAGTAAYCAGGCCCATCCTGCCAAGATTTTATTTTATTTTGAAATGTAGCCTACTACCCAAAATTGTCAACAGACTTTCTCCTAACAGAGCCTAGAGTTATTACAATATTAAAATGAAAAATTACCTTATCCTGGACCTTTACACAGAGGACTGCTAAGGGAGTCCAGAGATAACCAAACTGAGTTCACTCTTTTCCTCTATTTCCTTAATATGAGAGGTTTTTGTCTGCCTGTAGTTTTATGGGACAGGCAACTGAATTGCATGCAAAGCTGGGGCAATGAGGGCAAGAGCTATTTCTCATTTTAGTTTTTGCTCAGTGAAAACACCAAGTGTCAGCCATGGTTCCCATGAGTGAGACAAGGATGGAACCGAAAAGTGGAGTGGATCATGGAAAAACAGAATAACCTCCCCCCRGAGAAAGCAGCTTATCTTGGCCCTGGCAGGCGGGTGAATAAACGTGCTTTAGGAGCGATGTTGAGGAGGGGAGGGCGGGATGGAGCAGGGCACTAACAGCAGCAGCATCTTGCAATGCGCCCACGCACCGCCTGCCTTCGCATCTGCAGCTTTCCAGGCAGGGCCTAGGTTTTCCCATGTTATCATATATATGTTTACCCCTTTTATCCATTTCTTCTGTTTTAGATTTGTGCCTAACTTTCCTTCTAAGAAAAAAAAATTTCTCATAGATTGTGAGAGTTTTCTTCAATAAACAAAAGCACAGTTGCCCATTTCTTTTTTTTAATACTCTTGGCTATTGGCTCTCCACCATTAAGCCTGCTCTGCCAGCCTGAGAAATGCACAGTAACCCCTGGATTTCTGGCTGGCTGGTGGAAATTGCCTACTTTGTGACAGAGGAAAAAAATCTTCAATGAGAGAAATAATCATCAAAATCATTGAATTCTGGATGAAGTATGAGACAAAATAGCACATTCCAGATATTTTCTGTTCAACTGTAAAATGCCAGATTTGGKAAAAGCTTGGAACACAAATGCAGACCTGGAGCATGGAGGAAACAAAAGTATTTGTCCACGAGAGGTCTCCAGAGCCCTGTATAATCCCCGGATACTGACATTGGATCCTGTCCTCCTGCTGAGATGYGAGACGGGACTTCAGCTCTGCAGGTCCACACGTGTTTGGATGGAGATGGAGACCCTCTCTAGCAAGGGCTCCTGTGCTGTTGGATTAACCATCGCTGCTCCTTGGTGCCCGTAAGAGTGGTGGTGCTGCTGGAGGAGGGTGGATGGGACATCCTAGGGACCCTCTGCATCTTCTCCCAAGGTATTCTTCCTTGGGAAAATATCACCTTACCTAGTGCCAAATAAGCAGTCAATCAGTGCTGGCCCTACTGCCAAAGGAGGCTGGGAGCATATGGGAACTTCCATTTTAGCAGTTTTCTCCTGAAACTCCCTAGCAACTGTTGAACTTTCAAGACAATCAACTTCTCAAGAGCTTGAGCAACTTTATTATTGAGACATTAATAATGATTTTGACTCTTCTTATGGACATCTGTTCTCTATGCATCCTCTTGAAATATTCCTGGAAAGCATATTTTAATTTGGAWCATCCAGAAGACAAATGAAAGTAAGTTCTGGTTCTGCAATTGTCGACTATGTCTGTTTTAATTAATTACCATGCAGGAAGCAGCAGAACCACAAATGACTTTGTAAATTCCAATGCAAGAACTCTTTGCAGAAACATGTTCTTGAAAGTATTTATAGATGGTAATGGCTACRTTTTGAAAGTCTGCTCTCAAAATGCCACAAGAGGTGATTATATTCCTTCCCCTTTGTCTAAAGTGCGAGCTGCAGATTATTTGTCCGTCCCACCATTTATTTCCTACAGAATGTTTTTTCTTCAGTCTCGGGAACTGCTCTTCCAAGTACATGAAAGAATAAAATCCAGTCCTCATATATCATTCCCGCAAAATATATCTCCTTGCTGAAGTGTTGGAGCTTCCATTTTCAGCACCTACAGATCCTTTTCACTGCCCGTGACCAAAGGCAATATAGATGAATAAAGCAGAAGCGTATGAAGCAGATCATTTAAAAGACAGCAGAATAGTTAATTTTTGTTGATCTTTCCTTTATCTCTATTAACCACAGTGAGTGGGATTCGCAGAGGGTGGATGGAGAGCCTGAAAGAAGCATAAAAGTCCTGGTGTGCAGCATTAGTGTTGACTTCATTGCAGTGCAGATGATCTCTTACAAGCAGTAGAAGCAGCACTGCAATGCAGACACGTGAGTCGTGAGCGTGGGCTACGGTTTGAAATCGGAGCTGCACGCTAACAGCCCAGAGAAAAGGGGAAAGCACCGCAGCCTCCTCTGCCTGGCAGGCCATGGACCAACACGAAATGCTTCTGAAAACACCAGAAACGATTTTCGGCTTGGCCAGCCTTTGTAACTGCTAAGTCTCATCAGAGAATGCCATGAGCATAGCAGAATTTCACTCTAGGAGCTTTAAAGAGGAATAAAATAAGTCTTTAGCTACTTTAATATGCGTTTAACCAAATCCCTTTTGGCTGTCATAAGCAGAGCATAGATCTCCATAGCTAATACCTTTAAATATTCTGTTCCGGAAATCATTTTCCTTGCTTTCCTTGACCAAAAAAGGAAACACATCCCTGCAAGATAAGTTGTGACCCACGGAGCTCGGCAAGCCCCATCCTCCTTACCCAACACCCGAGAGCCTTCGCAGGGACGAAAGTCCCTGGAAATTTGACATGCAAGTTGCAGCAGACTAAAGGACAACACGCAGCAAAGCCATGCCAAACTTAGGAGAAAGCAGCGACGTGTCGTGAGCCCAGATGCCCAGATGATGCTTTTGCTGAAGGTGACATCGCTGCCAGCCTCTCCCAGGATTTACCCATGGGGCTGCTCAAATACAGCTCCAATTTTTTTTTCAGACTTTTCTCTTTCATTTTCCCTGTTCTGCCTCCAACCCTGGACTGGGTAAAGGCTGCCCAAGGTCTGGGTCATGCTCGTGAGGGTCTGCCTGGACCAGCAAGGATGCCATAACAAATAGAAAGTCATCTCTGAGTTTGACTTCTAAAGACGTTTCCTACAGGATTGACTAGACCATTGCTTCCCAGAAGCTTTCCCATGGATAAAACACAGGCCGTGGCTCTTCATTCCCATGAAAAGTGCTTTGATCTCCCTTGATGAAACACTTTATGTATATTGAGAGTTAGTATAATTGACTCTGATGGCTCAAGGCGCTTCCTCATCCACAAAACCTCTCTGTGTAAAATATTTGTTCTAAAAATCTTACACAACGTGGCTGTTCAAAGAGCACACCAGATCAAGAGGGACGTATGTGCAGCATTGGGAACAGATTTCATTGCATGTAATTGGAAATATTCCTTCCTCATTATGAAGAGCAGCTGCTTGGTTTCAATGGGAGTCCAACTGCAAGTAGTCACAGGGCTAATTTATACCTACAATTAACCCGTGTCTTAATAAATACCTGAGCAAATTGACKCTGTATGTAGCTATTACTCACCAAGGGCCATTCTTAGGTTTGGGATCTTTCCAAGACTCTCTTATGCCTTGGAAGACAAAAACAGGCTTGAGTCTTACGAGTGCAGAGAGGCAGCGTGGTCCTGTAGCTCTGATGGGTGTTGAAACCATGGGTGCATCTTCCCTCCACATCTGTTGCAAGACACTTATTTTCTTACTTCTCTGTGAATTTTCACAGCATGTGCTGTTTTGGTGTGGGGGAGACRGTAAACATGAGCTGTATCTGAAAACTCACTCATTTCTTTAATCTRTTAGAGGAAAAGAAAACATTCCTGGCATTATGGCTTTATCAGCTTACAAACATGTGATATAAGTCTACATGCCTTGGAATAACAGCAGAAACAAGACTGGGAAAGGAAATATTGAAATCTGGATGCTTTGGTAAAGACAACCAGAAGCACAGAACTTCGTATAACCTTTGGAGCTTTTCCCACTCTGCATCTTACCAGCTCTGCAAAACATCATAGGCTTTGGGGACCTCTAAATAATTTTTTTTKAATTCCTTATCTACTGATTGCCCGGCCCATGCATTCAGGACAATAAAGAATGACAACAAAAGCAATAAACAGTGGAATTTCCCCTCTTTCACCCAAGAGGAAAGTTTAAAAAGTTAACCAAGTTAATCAAGTGAGCACGGTTCAGGTTGTTTTGTGGAACAGGAAAATTGTGGTTTCCAGGGAAAAGGGGTGAGAGGAGTTGAGCAGTTCCAGTATTAAGAACGTAGAGAAGAAATGACAACTCTCTCTTTTATAGCACTCAAAAATGCATATTTCTTATTCTGAACTCTAGGAGAAACTCTTCTGCCATGGGCCAAAGCCTTTCTTGAAATCACCTTTCAAATGCTGTTTTCCCCTCGTGAGTGTAATTTTTCACAAACAGTTGAATTTGTGCTTTGTCAGAGTATTGGCCAAGAGCCCTTTTCAGGCCTATTTGGAAGTGGCAGACTTTATRGGGGTACAGGCAGTTATTTATACTTTCAATTGAAAAGTTTAATTAGCCTTTTATAAAGACAGTTTTATGGGGCAAGCTTTCTACATGCTGCAGAAGGTTCCTTCATAACCGTAAGACCACAAGGGCTATAAATTTTACAATATACTTTTAGAAAGAGAAAAGATAAAAAAAAAGAATTGATTTCAAGCCAAAAGGCCAGGTGAGAAAAATGAGGTCAGTTCCCCAGCAGGCAGGGAAAATGAGGGTGTAGAATGAGGCCAGATGATGAGGTCCTGGACCTGTCCGAGATACTCCRCAAAGCAGAAAGCAAAGTCACTTGGTCACACACAAAAGACATCTCCAACCAGCTCCGGCTTGAGGTGTCCTGCTGGAGAAGACATAGCTGCAAATTCAGTCTACGGACTTTGTTTTGCCCCGCTCTGGGCAGGGCCCTGAGCTACATCAGCCCTGTTCTCCTCCCAGCACCTTACTGCATCCTGGGGCATCCGTTTCTCCCAGGTATCTTTCCAGCCCCAATATCAACTGGATATGCCTTGCCTAGGASTCCCTGTCCTGGTTTGAGGACCAATACTTAGATACACTGCCCCGTGAACAGCTACCAGGCAATTTAGGAGCATGCCCCAGAAGATGCAGCTATATCAGCCCTCAAAAAAACCAAAGTTTGAGAAAAGCTGCTGGGATATATCAGGTTTTCCTCTCCTCCTCGCCTGTGGACTAGAAAAAACTCCTGTGGATTAGAAAAAAAACCACTGCTCAACATTCTGAAAGTCCCTTGTATGCCAAGCAGACACCTCTGCTTTAGTACGTCTCCGTCAGTGACGTTATTTATAAGTGGACCCAACAGCTTGTTAGGCTAATTGCTCCTAGAGGGATTTAATTCTACGGGGGAAGCCTGAATAGAGCGTGAGTGTGCGGAGCACTCGCTGCCACTCCTGCCTTTGATTTACATCCCTCGTAAAACTTTATGGCCAGATTAGAATGAACTTCACTTGCACTTTGTTTTTAATAAGACTTTTGTGCTGAAAAAAAAAAAAAGGGGAAAAAAGAAAAGGCTAAAATCAATGATGTGACTAATTATAACCTGAACCAGTGAAGGAAAAACCTCCAGGAGGGGGGGAAAGTCAAAAAGCCCCCAGAATAGATCCCCTCGCAGGCACTAGCTCTAGTCTCCCAAGCTCATAGTCTGTATGCTAGGGAAGAAGCAACAATTAAGAAAAAGCCACAATTTAGGGAAGAGCAATTTTGGACTGAGAAAGACAAATGTGGCTTTTTATGGTAAACAAGAAGGAGTATGAGGGAGCCAGGCTTCCCGTAAAGAGCAGCGGGGAGGGCATGGTTATCAGGCGCTTTGCTGGGAATGCCTTGGAGTCGTTTGGCCAGCAAGCTGGTTTTATGGGGAGGAAAGTCTGCTTTGGAAGCAATTGGTTGCTTTTCAGAGAAATTTCAGCCATTCGGTGCATTTTTTTTTGAATAAATTATGGAACTCCCTGGGCATTAGTTAATCAGTCACTTTGCTTGACCGACTGTAAAGCCAAGACATAAATCCAAAGACAAAAACGACTTTTTCCTCTCCTTTTTTCTTGCTTTTTTGCCAATGCAATAGTGACAGTGTGAAAGCCCTTTATATCAACRCTATGCATATTGGAAAGGTTGCAAAAAGGCAGGAGGAGAAATAAGCTTGGTAAAGTATTTATCGCCTTGGACATCAGTAGTCAAGGGTGGATTGATGGGAAATGCTCAGTTTGGGGCTGACAGCCTTGCAGTGACCTCTTCACGAGGGCCTGGATCTCACCATTTAGCAGTAATGTGAGCTCTGGGGGACGGGTGAGCATTTTGCACAGCATTTCGCCGTGTCAGGCCCTGGCTCATTGACAGCAGCAGGAATTACAGGTGCTCGGTTCCTCCCAGATGTGCAAAATCCAGATGCTGGGGAGCAGCGCATCCCSGGCCTCCATCCGCCTCCCTTCGTGCCAGACGAGAGCACATCCTACRCTACATTTCACTTCTGGCCAGGACTTTTCCTCCATTTACTGCTTTCTCTTGCTCAAAATTAATGCTTTCGGGCTGCAGAAATATCTCCCAGGACAGATTTTTTTTTCCACCAAGGAAGGCGCCACGAGAGAAGGACCAATTTGCATGCTCAAAGCGTGGGGCTTGCTAGATTTATTTTAAATTAAATAAGTTCTTCCAGGTGTCTTGGACACAAACTCACTATAAACTAATTGGGAATCCACAGAGAAAAGCCCTGACAGMCGATTTCTCCATCCTTCAAACTGAAATGCTGCCTTCCCCGTAGTTCATTACCTGGCAAATAAACCTGCCAGCTCAAAAATTTATTAATCATTTTCTGTACCCTGGGTGAACTTTTCCAAACCAAACTCAGGAGCGCACTCATTCTGCCTCCACTGGTACCGAGAGGACTATTTGGTACCATAAACTATCTTTTCCTCTCATTTTCTACATTCCCTGACCCAAGTGCAAACCCCTAGAGCCACTGCTAACATATTTTGTCTTTGCGGATACGCTTGGTTGTGTCCCTATATTTTCTTCTTCCAAATGCTAGTATTTTAACCACTGAGAAAAAAAAAAAAGYAAAAAAGGACTTAAAGAGATGATAAAAATGCCACAGAGATTCCTGAAATCCTAGTAAAACGAGCCACATATTTAGTAGGAACAAACTATGATGTATGACACTGTTATTTTTGTAACCTTTCTAAAATTACCGACTTGACTGATTTCTTATGTGGAAAAAGAACCATAAGGCCTGCATATCTGTCAAGYACCACTGTCCCGAGCACCTTTAAAGCTGTCCATTCTGGTGCATTGGGACTTCCAGTGCACAGAAAGATTTAAGACRTCTTTGAATCTCTGCAAGCTTCCCAGGAATGCATTTCTGAACACCACCGTAAGCAGAGGAAGGTTCATAGGAGAAGTCAGGCTGAGCTCCAACACCTTCCCCAGGTGACGATGGGCCCAGGCCACCCTCCAAGCACAGGGACGTTGTGTTTAATGCCTTGGGCCTTGATGCCCTTCCATCAGCCCACATGCATCCATCCTGGGATGGAAAAGCTCTTGCAAGTCATGAAAAGAACAACAGGCACAAGGTTTGTAAGTAGAACATGGTCATTTATTTTGTTGGCATGGCACAACCAGCAGCTGTGACAGCTTGGGAGCATCTTGCGCAGTGRCACACGACTGAAGGGAAGGAAATCAAAGCACCCAGCAATACAAAGGGGCAAAAATTGCCTGTGTCCCCTTGCGGAGGTCCGGAGCAGACTGCTGYATTGCTGTCACATAGAGCATCGCCGTACAAATTGCAAGCACCTCCCATATCGTTGGCCTTTCTCCTTCAGTGGCAGCCAAGGCAGCATTGACTGAAGTCCCTTTGGGCCAGGCACGAGCTGGGACACGGAGGGATGCTGTGATGAGGATGGCAACTGATTTTAGGTGAACAGGAGACATTCAGATCATCTTCTACCTCGGACTAGCAGACCCTGGCTTCTCCACAGCAAATGCCACTTGCTTTGCTGGCTTCTGTGATAGAGGACACCTCGTTTGGAGGTGTCACTTGTAGTAGGGCAACCTCCCATGGAACTATAAGGGATTACGTTCATTTTTAATGCCTGTAACTGCTGGAAGGCTCTATAGACGGGACTTTTATTCCCCAAACGAACCTTAAAGAACCAAGCAACTGCTAAATTGGGTCAGAAATCCATGTAGTTTTCCAATCTTCTCTGCAGGGAGCACTTGATACCTTAGGAGGAGAGCCAGAAGAAGATGGAGATCAGCTCCTTCCCATGCATTCCTCTTGCGTTCAGCTGCTCAGAAACTGCCTTCAAACTGCCTCCAGACGAGCACAGTTAGCAGCTATTACATGCTGCACGTCTAGAAAAAAATATTTAATTTCTTTCCAAATCTGTTCATCCTCTTGGCCTCTTGTGACAAGGAGCTCCGTGCTCCAAAACGCTCATTTTGCAGGGAATAAAATAGTTGGCAAGCTGCTTCCTGCAAACACCACTGCGCTAAGCTTGACTATATGCCGGAATTCACAAAGCCATCAGGAAGGACACAGCAGGTAGCAGGACTTGCTCAATGCGGTGCCGCGAGGACAGGGCTCTTCCTGAGCATCCATCCCGGTGCCCGGCAGACCAAGGGCTGGCACCGGAGGCTGATCATGGATGCGGCGGCTCATCCAGCTCCTGCACCCAGGTGCAAGCCAGGAACCGCCCGGGCGGCTTCATCTCTGCAAGGACACGTGGATGAGAAGTTAGCACCCTGCAGCGAGCGAGGGAASCAGGCACCCACCCCCCATCTCCATCGTGGGTTTGGGGAGGACGGAGATAGCAGGGAGGGACCTGCGGGAATTTTGTTGGTGTTGCCAAATTACAGCTGCCAGGGGAGGATGTAGAGATTTCCAGACTACCAGGGCTGAATAATAATTCTTTAAACCAGATCAAAGCGAACAACCTGTGTGTTTATATTACTAATACCTGTGTGGAGCTTATTAACCTTTTTTTTTATTATTTTTTCACTATTATTTTACCTGTAATAAAACTCCATCAGGCCCCAGCCCGGTGTTATCCCATCCATCCGGAAATCAGCGATGCACTCGTGGAACACGTGGCTCCCGCTGAGCCCGTCATACACCACGGGACAAGCCCGCGTGTCCAGCGTGSCAGAGATGGTGAAGCACTTGCCACCTATGGCAAGAGAGAAAAGGGAAGAACGTGTCTGACTTTCAGCACTATTTAACCCCCCAAACACACAAGATCTATTATATTTATATGGGGCACTTCTGAAGAAAGGTTTTCTTGTCTGCTTTGTGAAGTAAATAGCAACTTCTTCGAGCAATCAACATTTTCAAAGCCAACTCCAACTCTTAACATTCATTTTKCCCCCTGCTAAAAGCAAAAATCATGTCATTTATTTGGATCAGCATAAACAAAAGTCATCCCAAATGCAAACTCTTGCAAGGCAGGTTCCCCCGGCCAGATCCCACAGRGAACAATTCATGCCCGTGTATTTATTTGCACAAACAGCTTCCTTGATGACAGATGCACAGAGCTGAAGTTAAACTGAAGGTGAGTTTCGAGTTACCTGCAGTAAAACTCACTGCATATTCATCCTCGATAACCCCATCAGCAGCCAGGTGGGCCAGCGAGGCATTGGACCACTCGATCCCAGCCTTCCTYCCATCCGGGAAAAAGACATAGCCCACGGTGAGGCTGGAGGGGAGGGAAACGGAGCACAAGTAAAGTTTGACCAAAATCCACATGGAGCAGCAGGCTCCCGTCCCAAAAGCAGAAATGAGTAGAAATAAGTAGCTCCACCGGCTAGAAAGTAATTGCATGTGAATGAAGCAACTGAACTTACTTAGTCATGGTTGCTGGCATATTAATAACTGTTAAATGTGTGGCGGTCCCATCCTGCAAGAGAAGGTGGAGAAGGGGCTGAGCCCGACTTGTGCAGAGTGATGCTGCCCATCATGTGCTGACTTCACCCACGGACCCCGGGCACAGCTCAGGTCTCCTCCTAGGCTGAGCTCGTAAGCACAGAGGCTTCGGCTAGTCCCATTCAAAACTGCTGGAAAAGAACCTGTTCTGCAAAGCTACCAATCTAATTTTTCTAGAAAGGCAAAAATAGATGGTTTCACATTAACTATTTTGGTTTTTAAGTTCAACCCACATAGCAAAATCTCGGGTATTTTTCTGCTCTGTTCTTGCAAATTCCTGCTAACATTTCCGTGCAGTAATGATGGARGGTGAGCCCTTCTCCTGGGTATTCAGGTATGCCTGACATGTTGAGACATACCTGCAATTTCACGCTTAAGTTGTGTAGTGGCATGCTAATACCCACCTCAAAGCGTGCCAAAATCATGACATATCGGTAAATCTCAGACCAGTTCCGGATACCTGCATAAGAAGGGAACAAATCCACCAAATAGGAAGTTCACCATTGCTGGCAAGGTGAAATAATGGCACCAGACMTCAACTTAGGCTAAAGAAATTCACATAATAACATGCCAAGCAAACACATCCCAAACAAGAGTAATGCAACTGTTTGTAAGAGCAGAAAGGAATAGGATAGACCGTAAGAGTGGCTCCGAACGCCTTTGAGGGAAAGTTCTGTCTTCTTATGAGGCTCTATTTGGATTTCTCCAACAGACTGGCCCCACTGCTCGTGGCGGAAATGTTCCCTCTGTCTGGAAGGAAGGGAAAAGCAAAAGTTAATCAATGTCAGCAAAATCAACAAGGMCTGAACGTTCAATCCTTCCCTTAAGATAAACCAACACTGCAGAATAAGCCTAGGTCAAGTTGCTAAACAGCAAGAAGATGCTGAAAATGAAGTATTTCTAATTTTCTAGGCTTTACAGMCCCAAACTGTAGCCTTGGAGGGGGATATCCCTCCATGCACATGGCAGGAAGACCCTGCAGGAGCCCCCTTAGAGGCCACCAAGAGTGTTGTGGTGACCAAGCCCAGGAAATACTTGTCCTTTATTTGCTCACTTTAATTGAACTCATCGTCTAAAATCACCCATAACAAATACAGGACGGATCCCAAAGAGCTCTACAGAGAAATTGCTATTACCCCCAGCAGAGCTTAAYGTTGTCTCTCACTTTTTGACCCTTTGGAAGAGCTCGATGGTCCATGGTTCCTCGGCCAGGGCCCGTACAAACGTGCTGGGGTGACTGTCGGTGCTGAAGTTAAAGACCTCGGTGAAGTTCTCCCAGCTCACAAAAGAGGGGCAAAAATAAATCCATTATGAGCACAGCTCCTATACATTTGCTAGAGTCATTCCCAAGCTATTTCTGGTTATTATTTGGCATTTATTTCTACTCCTAATAAACAAAGTATAGGAAATGGTCCAGAGAGAAGCACCATCGTATTTTGAGACCACAGGATCTTCTTATAGAAGCCCTAAAATCCTTTTAAAGCAGTTTCYTTCCCCAAAATACACCAGAAGGTGAGGTCTCAGTTGTGACAACTTCCTCAATAGCAACCACTGGAGTCCTGATTATGTCATAAATTTGGTTTCACCTGTATATTCTTCAAGAAGATGAACCAAATCTTTAACTAGGAACTTACTACATATCCCAGAGCAAAGTGGAAATGCTCTTACTGGAGAGAGAACTTCACTGATACAAGTTCACCTTCCTCTTCACTCCACTGCTGTCGATAGGGGCCTTTTCTGCAAGACAAGGCACCATATTTTGCATCATTCCTAAATCAGTAGTTTCTAGTGGGTTTTTATTGTTGTTTCTTTGTTTTTTTTAGGTTTTGCATCACTCCTAACCCAAACTAAGAAGTGCTGCAGTACCTCAGCAGTCCCTCAAAGCTTATTTTCCAGAGGTTTTGGGKCTCCAGGTATTCCATGGTGAGCCCTCCGCCACGCCAGTGCTCTCCAGATTCATCGCTCACCATCATGTTTGGGTGCTGTGGGTGCTACGGAGACATTTGGGGAAAACATTTGTTTAATGCAGTGGAGGGGATGAAGTCTGGTTCTGTTGGAGGAATAACCTTAGATTCAATTGGCTTTTCAGCTCTACCAGGGAACCACAGAACAGTGAGGAAAAATTGCATGTAAAACAGCCAAGATAACTTTGGATAATACGTTCTCATTTCAGATAGGAAGGGAAGGGAAGGGAAGGGAAGGGAAGGG
>PTEX01000011.1:149343-160965 GCA_003342815.1 Eudromia elegans
AAGGAAAGGAAAGGAAAGGAAAGGAAAGGAAAGGAAAGGAAAGGAAAGGAAAGGAAAGGAAAGGAAAGGAAAGGAAAGGAAAGGAAAGGAAAGGAGGCATCCAATGCTCAGCCCCAGTCACCTTCTAGGGCAGCACCTACTTCAAACTCTCCTACTCCCTCCACCCTGAGGAACAGCCACATTTCGCAGAGGCCACCGGGACGCCTTGCAAGCCGAGCGATCACGAAGGTCCCGTTGCTCTCTGCAAAGCCCGTGAAGTAGAGCGAATCCAGAGCCTAGGGAGAAGGGAGGAGAGTGGAGCTCCAGCCGGAGCGCGGCCACAGGGACTTTGCTCCTTTCCACAGTCTGGAAACAATGAATTTTACTTTTGCTCTGTATTTGGCAGCATTTATACCAGCCAATAGGGATAAGTGTGTGTCGGACATTTCCAACTCAAGGGAAGCTGAGAATTAAAATGGAAAAAGAAAGTGAAAGCGGATTCACAGGAAACCTGGAGCTATTGCAACTAGGAGCAGAGCTGGCCTTGGGCCTCTTAACATGCAGCTCAATGTTAAGCACRGAGTCCATGTCCGCCAGGGCAAATGTGCAGCTTCACATGATGGTGCAGATCTCACTCAAAGGGGACTTTACAAGTTGGAATATGGAAGCTGAGACTCGTGTGCCTGTGTCCAGGCAGGGATAGAGTTCTGCTTCTGCAAGATTATCCACCATGCCCCATAGCATGTCTGTTTTCTCCCACTGAAACCAGCTGGCTGGATTARAGGTAGCCTGCCTGCAAGGGACACCCATGGGGACATCCCCAGCCTCTCTGCCAGGGGGGTGCAAGGCCCTGGGGTGCAGGGAATGGGAGATATGAGCCCCAAGGAGCACCAGGAAAATGGGGATCGGGTYCTTGGGAGATGTGGGGTGCTGGGAGGAAGGTCCCAAGGAGTGTGTGTCCCTGCAGGGTTATATGTCCCCATGGGATGTGGGTCCTGAATGGATGCAGGTCTTGGGGATGAAGATCCCAGGGGAGCTGGGGGGACTGTATCTGCAGAACACAGGATCTGTGGAAGGAGGGTCCAGGGCAATACAGGGGATGYGAGTCCTGGAGGAATCGGGGCCCTGGAGATAGACCAGGAAGGGACATGATGCTGGAGGAAAWGCAGGTCCTGGGGATGAGGAGTGTGAGGTCCAGAGGGATAAGGGATGAGGGTGGGGAGCAGATGTGTGTCCCAGTGGACAGGGGGGTGCCCGGAGCAATGTCCCCGAGGGAGCCGGATCCGGGGACGGGGATGCCGGGGAGGGGGAGCAGGATCCGCGGGGGACACCCGGACACTCACGTGGGGGTCGGAGCGGAGCGGGCGCGGGCGCCGGGGCTCGGCGGGGCCGCCGCCCGCCCGCTGCCTCCCGCCGCCGGCGCCGAGGAGCAGGAGGCAGCCCAGGGAGCAGCGCTTGAGCGGCGCGGCCGCCCCGCGGGCCGCCACCAGCACCGCCACCAGCGCCGCCAGCACCGCCACCAGCGCCAGCATCGCGGCGGGGCTGCGCGGAGCTGCCCGGAGCTGCGCGGAGCTGCGCGAGGCTGCCCGGGGCTGCGCGGAGCTGCGCGAGGCTGCCCGGGGCTGCGCGGAGCTGCGCGGAGCTGCCCGGGGCTGCGCGGAGCTGCGCGGAGCTGCGCGGGGCTGCGCGCGGCCGAACCCCGCGGCGGCCAAACCCCGCCTCGAGCGCGCGGAGCTGCCGGGGCTGCGCTCATTTCCGTCCTGGTCTGAAGCCGATTTTTATTTATTTATTTATTTATTTATTATTGTTGCCTTTTGCTTGTTTTCCCCGGAGAAACGAGTTCCCCGCCCGCGTTTCGCCCGCCGGGCACGGCGTCCCCCAGGCGCGGGGCGCTCAGCCCGTCCCGTCGCAACCGCCCGCACGGACCCGGTCGGTTTTCCGAGGAAAAGGACGATTGTCGAGGAAACGGGGGGGACCCGAAACGCTCCCGCTCAGCGGTTGCGTTGTCAGAAGCGGTTCGGGGGCCAGGGCACAAGGACACCCGATGGCAAGGGACAGTGCTCCCGCAGCTCTGTTCCGCTCAGCTTTTGCCAGCACAAGATACGTTTTGCGTTTCTTTAACGGCAGGGATAGCCCTTCTGCCTTATTCTTGAAAAGTTTCCCCCTTTTTTTTACCCAGTTTCCGTTTTCTGAGACGCTTTTCTTGCTGACCACGGACCACAGCAGACCGAAAGCGGAAGGATGGGGCGGAGGAGGCTGTGGAGGGGAAGGTGATATAGTTCACATTTATTTCCATTGAAAATTAAGCACAGCATTGGCATTAAATAATATTTGCTGGAGGGACAGGTGAAAAATCCATGAGTCTCCAGGGCTTAATGAGCCCCTTGGCATCCGAGGTGAGAGCCAAGGACATGGGACCTGTTCTGCAAACTCCCTTTTTTTCCTTTCTGGTGCCTTTTGACAGAGGTGTAAAACATGACCGCAAGTGTGATGTACACATCTTCACTGATTTAAATAATAATAATAGTTATAATTATAATTATTATTATTGGATATAAGAAACCTGCAACCAATAATGCTAAAGTGCAGGTGGAAAGGGAGCCTGTTGGAGTCCGCGTGCCTGGGGAAGGCCACAGCAACCGGCTCTGCACCATCCAGTGGGTGAACGTGCGACTTACAGGGTGCGAGCAGCCCCACAGAGCTGCAGCAGGGTCCACCCAGCCGCTGGCTAAGAAACTGCCAGCAGAAAAACGCTTTTCTTCCTCCTTTCTCTTTTCTCTTTGCTTTGCTTATTAGTTGTATTAAGTTAATGCAAGGAAAAGGAGCTTTTAGGAAAAGATCAGGTCTCTCGGTGTGACTGTGCTTCTGCAGACATTAATATATTAATAATATATATATCATATGTATATATATATATACACACACTGCATATATACTCTGATATGAACATATTGCATGACCTGCATGAGTACCCACTCAGGTGATAGGGTGATTTCTCACAGTGTGTGAAGCCTATCTGATGGGGCCGAGAAAACACGCAGTTACTACGATCAGGAGCGAGCAGCTCCCTTGTCCGCAGCGTTTCAGCATATAAATAGGAGGAAAATATATGTATATTTTWTATATATATATATATAAAGCGGAGAGCCGGTAGCCGAGCCGCTAGGTGGCGCTGTCGCCTCGAGCTGCTGCGSTACCCGACGCTGCGCGCGCAGTCACCGGGTCYAGTGCGCATGCGCGGCGCMSGGCCGCAGCCGGCGGCAAGGACGAGGCCGTGCGCGCATGCGCGCGGAGCGAAGCTCTCCCCCCTCCTTCTCCGTGCGGCGTGCGCGTGCGCATCTCTCCTGAGGGCGGGCCCCGCCCTAGAGCGGCGCCTGCGCAGTGCSACCCGCGTGGCTTCCGCCTCCGGGACTCGGCGCCCGTTGGAGCGGCCGGGCTGGGCAGGAGCGGGGGGTTCAGCGATATGGGCTCGGGCTCGGTCCTGGTTTTCTTCTCAGTTCTGGTTCCGCTCCTTGCGGAGCCGCGCTGAGCTCATCCAGCCCGGCGCAACCCGTCACGGGGTCCCTGAGGCAGCGTGTCCCCCGGCGGGGCTCGGCTGGACCGAAGCGAACCGGACCGGCTCCGCGGGGCCCGAGCTGAAGGTGAGTGAGGACGCGTGTCTGCTGCCCTCCTGCCGCCTCCCAGCCCGTTTAACGCCATTATTATTAATAGTATTCACTCATGACCCTTCCCCACCAGGGAGAGCAGCGCCCGCGCTGTTAAAAGCGACGGGGGAGATTCTTGTTCACCCATTTGTGCCACAAGGGAGTGGAAAATAAAATATATAGGGAGCCTGCCGGCTGCTGCCCTTGCTGCGATGCCCCTGTGCGATGGTTTCGGGGTGCTGGTTACACCGATGTGACCCCTGACTTTCAGAGCCCTCAGGTGGAGGAAGGTGTTGCATTGATTCGTTAGKAGTTGAAAATGGAGTTTTAAAAGTTGAAAGCCCTTTGTGACTGAGTGAAACTGATTCCAGCTCTGAACTCTCACAGGTCTAGAACCTTAGCTCAAACTTAATGTATTTTGCACCCTCTAGAGCTCATGAATTTCTTGTTTATGCTTCTTATGGAAACATGGGAGTGTTAAGGGAAGCAAAGTGGCAGTGTGAAGCGGAGGGCAAAAACCCAAAAGTGGAGAACAGAAAGTATCCACCAGGCTGTACGTGTATCAGATGCTGTTAAAGCAAGGGCTCTAACAGTCTTGATCMGCATTGAAAACTGGAGGATCTGGCRTGCTAGTGGAAACAGTCAGGGKTTGGTTATTATGTTTTKGCACCCGGAAGGAAGGATCCCGCCTGGGTGTGGATATAACAACTGGCATAAAAATGTGTTTGTCAGCGTGATTTGTGGTAGAGTCAGTGATTGGGATAACTGAGCTGACTTCAAGTGAGGGTGTAGCATAAAGTGATAAGTACACAGGTTAGCCTGAAAAACTTAAGCTCTGCAGTAGAACTGGATGTGTCCTATTGCTGTTGGCAAGAGAGGGAAACTTTCATTTTCCACTTAGYAGAACCRATGGATGCTTCCMTTATAAAATAAAATATACTTCATAAGTTCCGAAGATGTGCAAGTCTGCACTGTCCATGGATAATCATCTATGCAAATAGATAATGTTTTGCGTGGCATATATTGAATATATTAATTTTATCACAACAGCTAAACTGCAATTGTTCTTCCTTCTAAGCCAATGACTGCTGATGCTATGAGACACACTGAAATATTGAATGGAATCACACTGAGGATTAGAGAATTACCTGGACAAATCATGAACCTGACCATTTAGTCATGATGAATTATGTCTTAATCCTTTTAAATTATTACCCTGACTTTGATATTTCACCTGTGGAGATTTAGCATGTCTTCTATTTCCAGTCATCATTGACTTTGAGTGGGCAGCCTTGCAAATTAATAATATATTCAGCTGCTCTTCTTTTTATGAGTTTCTACTTAGCTTCCACAAAATGCCATGTCAGTGACAACTTAATGACTGCAGGCTTCAYAATATTGTGAAAATTTGCTTAACAAAGGTATGAAAGGTTCTTTATAAAGCAAAGCGAAAAGCAATCAGTAACTTCACTCAGATAAATGTATATTAAGCATTTGTGTTACCTTGCAAGCTTGCAGTAAAATAGAAGATTTTCTTTAAATAGGACAGGAACCTTCTCATTCTCTAGTTTCAGAAGCTTTCAGTCAATAAGAAATTACTTGGTATTTGCTGTAGCTGGTAATTAGTAGAATCTTTCTGTTACTATCAAAATATATGAATTTAATATAACATTCCAAGTAAAAGAATGAAGTTGTTGTGTTGGGAAACTAAAGTAAATACTGTAAAACAACTAAGGAAGAAAATCTAGGTACTTTTTTAGCCAGACACAAATCTGAAATCCCTTTTAAGAGCTAGTCTTATCCCAGACTGTATAAAGGAAAGGAAGGAAATCCTCCTTGATGGCCTCCTGGGATTTTAATCACAAGAYATGTTATGACTGGCACCTCAGGACTGGGCGAGATCGTGACAATGGCTCTCGGATCTTGTTGCACAAAGCAGAGGTCCCAAACCCAGTTTGCCAGGAATCGGAGCTGCCAGGAGCAACGTATTTGTGTGCAACACACGTGTGCTGACCCGCTTTGCAAGCCAGGACTTCAGGTCCACACATCTTCTGTTCTCCAAAGAGACACCCGGCACTGGGGCTCTGTGSAGCACTCCTGCTCCAAATGGCCTCCCGTGACCTCTGAAATTCAAATATAGAAATTTCCAAGCTTTAAACTGCTTGTTTTTCTAAATGAAGTATGTTCTTCCTCTGCTCTTTTTTTTTATTAAAAAAAATTGAAATCTCTAAATCTCCTGGACTTTTAAAATCATGATCTCTCACTTCACACTGTGGGAGGGGGTTGGGTGTTGCATCCTTGTAAAAAGGAAAGAATGAGATTTAAGACTTCAGCTCATGAAATATTCATGTTGTCAAACACAGTTAGAGCAGCTTGTGCAGCATTTCAATCATTATGCTACTTGGTATTATTGTATGAAGTATTGCATTATTATTATTATTATTTGCCTATGTGGTGAAATCCTAGCAAGGAGAAATTTCTAAGTGCAATTTTTTATAAACAGACACTGGAAAAAGTAGCTTTATTATTTTAAATTAGTCGCAACTCAATCTAATTAAATTTAAAACTCCTAATTTCTCCTAGCATATCCTACGATTATAAAAATAGTAGTAAATGTTTTTGTACCTCATAAGTTCCTACAAATCACCTTGCCTTAAGCTCTGGAGTAAGATGATATTATTTTTGAAGTGGAGGGATACTATACTTTTTAGTCCTATAGGAATGACATGCAAAAGAAATACTTTCTTGGATACTCCAGTTTGTAGTGCTAAATATGCTTCTCTAAATTACCTAAAAATAAAGTGTAAACAGGACTGATACACAGGGTTGTCTAACATCCATCTGTTCAGAGTTTTGTAGATCGATGAAGCTATCATAAAGAATAATCTGAAATGTTTTTTTCCCCAGTGAAAAGCTTGCTTACTGTAAAAACATGCAGTGTATTTTGAATTAGTCCCTTTGTAGTACATTGCTTGTATTTGATGTTAATTTTCTGAAGAAATAATGCTTTACTAACCAATTTGTTGATGGTGTCTTTTCAGATTACACCAGATATGACAATCTGCAYATCTTAGTATAGCCTAAAGGAAGGACATGATGTCAGAATAACATACAAAAAGTTTGTGAGGTATGTATTATTTTCTGGTATTTTCCTTTTTGATGTTGTTTTTAATACAGTTAAACAAAGTGAATACAGTAATTCTATGCCATTGCATTTCATAATGAAATAATTGTTTAAAGAATGAATCTAAAGTTCACATTTATTATAATGTAACGATATATTGTAATAGTTATTTACAAAGCTGTTTTTTTCCAGCAATTTCTGGATGCATATTCTGGTCTGTGATAATTTGTTGACTTGAACTACTGAAAACTTGCTTTGATTGAAAAAATTCATTACATATTTCTTCTGCTAAGATCCTAGATGAATGTAAAATTTCTACAAAGCTTTAGAATACGGAGCTAGATTTTTAGCTTGTTGCTTTTTCAAGAAGGTTTGGGCCTTCAGAGCATTTTGGTGGGTGTTTTGGGTGTGTTATAAATTTTAAATTTGCTTACTTGTCAGCTTTTGTGTGCTTTAAGGCATGTTCAGAAGCTTGTTATACAGCCTTTTGGGGTTTGGTGGTGRGGAAAGGAGTCAGACAAGAACTTCTAAGTTTTTTTGTGTCTGTTTTTGAAGAAATAATACCTGTTCCTACTTAACTATCTTCATGTTCCAGCTGCTAATTATGTAGTCTACTTTAAATTTGACTTTTATTTTAAAGGTCTTGGCCATAAGGCGTGGTTGCCGTCCCAGAGTGCTTTTGAAGTCAGCTGGCATCCACTGTAATGTTAACTGTAAACATTCAGAAAGGTTTGAGTAACTTTAAGTGCCTGTGAGGGCAAATACTTACCAGGTCAATTTAAGTTTGAATTGTCTATGAGAAAGATAAAGCTTATTTTAGGGCTTTTTTTTCCCAGTATGAAGCTACCTTCACCCATGGTTTAACAGCTGGGTTATGGTAAGAGAGGAAGCTTTTTGTGTTCAAGTTTATTGTTATTCAGTTTGAATAGAAAGCCAACAATCTTTTTGTTCTATGGGTATCTCAGCTGTTTTAAAGTTTCTTTAGGATCTCTACATTGCAATCTACATGCACCTGTTTCCATTTCTAATCTCTTGGATTACTCCCACTTGGTCCTAGCAGTTAGACTGCAGTATCATAAAGGTTTACTAATTGGAATATGTTTTATCTGAATTGATTCCTTTTTAAAGTATTTTAAAAAGCCATAAATTCATCTGAAAGCTACCACACATGAGTCTCATTACTTGGTAATGGTCACTTTGATAGTTTTCGYCTAGCAAAGTGGTACTGTACTCAAGATCTTGGCATGTGACTTAGTGTYGTAAATCCTACCAGTTGTGTAGAGGCTACTGTTAATGCAGGAAAAAATCTGAGACTTCTGTTTCGCTATCCCCAATCAATATGATGCTTTCAAGATTCTCTCAGATGTGGCCTTTAATAGCATGAGTCGATGTGATTTTTCAGACACAGTAATGTCTAAGGTAGCAGGCTATTTTAAGTGTATAATGCTTAAATTACAATTTGTCTCCTGCTTGCTGATCCCACTTCAATACTGCCATTTCATATCTTTGCTTGTTAAACACCTCATGAAAGAAAAGATCTGTTTTCATGAAAACKGTAAAGGTTTCAAGTCTTGTTTTTGTTCCTCATTGGAACAACAACAAAGCCTTAAAAGGGTTCTCTTGAAGCTTAATTAATTAATGTGTTCTTTGAAAATCTTGATTTGTGTAATCCGTTGCCATGCTAATTCAGCTGCTGCCATTTGCCTTCCTTAGGTTTGGCCTGATCTGACACCACTTTGTCAGGTGTCCAATATATTTTTGCAACAGTGTTTTTTTTCCACACAAAACCACTTCTGTAAACAAATTTAGCTGATTTCTAATGTGCACTCTGTTGTTGTTGTGAACAACTAACTTGGGTAGTTTTTTTTCCCGTTCGTTTTTCTCRTGCTCTTCCATGGATTCCTGGGGCAGTATAAAAAGCCAATGACCTATTGCTGTAGTTTGCTAGTTTCTGAGACATAAGCTGCAATTTAATAAAGGCTTTGCTCTTTTATTTTGAGACAAAAGGAGGAGACTTTTTTTTGTATTTTTAACAAAAATCGAAGAATGATTTACAGGTGTCAGCAAGGTGGAAATAAAACTACTTCCAAATCTCTTGCTCAACCACTGAAGTTGCATGATCAGAAATGAAGTTATGGTGCCATGATGCTCAGTAAACAATTTACAAATTTATTGATGAAACTTCRTAAACGTTTCTTTTAATTTCAGAAACATTTCAGCTTTATGTAAACATTTCAGCTTTTACTCCCAAAATCATGACAGCATCTGTATTTCAGGTTTCTTTATGCATAGTAATGGAATCTGGTTTCTGCAGGGCAAGTCCGGAAAACCATGCAGTCATCAGGGCACAGGTTCCGCGATGTCGAGCACCACCCGCTGCTTGCCGAAAATGACAGCTACGATTCCTCTTCCTCGGAGGCCGACATGGCAGAAAGGGTTTGGTTCATCCGCGATGGCTGCGGGATGGTCTGTGCTATAATGACGTGGCTTCTGGTTGTCTATGCAGACTTCGTAGTGACTTTTGTCATGTTGCTGCCTTCCAAAGAYTTTTGGTACTCTGTGATCAACGGTGTTCTCTTTAACTGCTTGGCAGTGCTCGCTTTGTCATCTCATCTGAGAACTATGCTAACTGATCCAGTAAGTATGCCAGTGTTCCCCGACACTGCGTTGCCTCTCATGTAACTTGGTCAGCTGCAGAGAAATACGAAGATATGGTGTCTGTCYCTTCCTGATGGGATGAGTTCTGTTAATTGCACATCCCTCTGGATGTAGCTGGAGGGACTATATCTGTGCATTTCCTGTTCTGTTAATAAAATAAACTTTGCTTTGAAGACTGGGCAGCGTAAAACAGTGAAAAATGAATTRTAAGTGAGAAGAAGGCTCCTGAGAAATACCTGGACACTGAGGAAACTACTAAAGCCTTAGTCATTTCTGGTTTATATTTTCTTTCTTTTTTCTTTCTATTTTTTTTTTTAATAGTCATTTTTTCAGAATTTAAAGTTGTGGTTTCATCCTATATCTTCCATTCATKGAGTGTGAAAGAATTTTTAGGGGTAGATGTGCTGGAAAGTCTTATTCACATACTGTGGTATCAAGTAACAAGTACTACATCGTAAGTGCACTTAGATATATGGACTCAGTGGGAATTGAAAYTGAAGTTGAAACTAGCATGCAGTTGGAACAGTGTAGATGTGAGAGGTCATAAATGGGCTTATTTCTTTGGACTTTGTCAATTTAAAACTTTGAGATTAAATTGTAAATTTTGAGATTAAATTGTTTGGTTTTGCCTAAAATCTATTGCCCTTTTTAGGCAAGATGTTGAGAGAGAGAGGGAGAAAAAAAAGTCAAATTTCTCAATGTTTTGAGACAGCAACAGTATATCTGAAAGTTATGGGAATGTTCCAAACCAACATCAGGGTGTTGTAGTTAATGGGTCGCTAGATCTTTCATTCACTTCTCGGCTCACAGCTGGTGGTGAAACATTATGATTTCTATGGGCTGTGACAGCTCTGAAAGCTAATAGCTCAAAGATAGATTGCTTAAAAATACGTAGTGGTAAAGTAGTGTGTCTTCTGAGACCCAGGTAGTTCTTTATGGAAGAACGTGAATTTGAGTTGAAGCACAGCTGKTTTTTTTTCTTTGCTTTCCTTCCCTGGACTACCTGAATGCAAGAAGATTGAAGGGAAAAGGAATAAACTGCCTTAAAACACATAGGCTGTAGCATGTTATCTTAAGTATAAAAATAGATTTTTCACTGAAAGGATTTGGCGATAGTGTGAATTAWGAAACTTATAAGGGAAATAAAACCTGTTTTTATCAGCAGAATGGCAAAGGCATGGCCTGAAGGTACAGACCTGTCCCTTAGTGGCAGGTGAATAGGCGATTCATGAGTTGTTTTATAAGCATGATTTTATCTGGAACTGGGTATATTTGTGCTKATAGGAGTTCTCCCTGCCTTTGAGGTAGCTCGTGATGCCTGCACTGAAGCAGTTTCCTGGCTTCAGTGAGAACACTCATGCTGCAGAAAACGCTCCAGAAGCACAGCATGAGTGTTTAAGCAGCACTCTTTCAGCTCGTACCCCTCTGTGTGCCAGCTGGCTCAGGTTGGGAGCACCACTTAGCCAGAAAGCTTTGTTTTTTGGTGCAGAAGAGTTCATCTAGGGCAGAACTTGGCCTGTGTCTCAGGCAACACAACTCCRAGATGGTTATTCCAGCCCATAGGCAACCAAAACTGTCTGTTTAGGTGAAGAGGTATTTTGCAATTGAATGTGAAATGTCTGCTAGCTAGTTAATTCTGTCCCCAAAAATTCCTTAATTTATCCATGTAATGCAATGATGATACCGTCGGCTTTTATTTATTGAGAAATAATCAGAGTGTTGCAGACAACTTAAACCGACCTGGGGGAAGATAATCCTGAGTGAAATAATGCTTACTCCTGCAGCAGTTAGTACAGAAAGGCCATTGCATTGTCATTTCACATCCTAGTTTATTTCACAATCGCTTCCTGTCACAGATTAGCCTTTAGCTATATAAACAGAGTGGTTTTGGTAATTCCCATTATTTTCTTCTTGCTAGCCAAAGTTAGTCTGATCTTGCAAGGTTGTAGGTTAATGTTGCTATTGGAAGGAGCAATGCTGCTTATTCCTGTCCTTTCTTCACCTTCCTGCTTGTATCAGCACAACCGTTTATGCAGCTGTGTGTTGAACAGTTCAGAGACCCGATGGGCTAAAAAATAACCTCTGTTTTCCTATGSATTATTTTTCTTCTGGATCGGTTCTTTCAGCTGCTCATCACAAGGCTGCACAAACTTKCACAGTAGCAGAAAGGAGTGTTGGGTGTAGAATGAAGAAGCTGTGGTGAGAAATCAGTGCTGC
>PTEX01000011.1:161080-313424 GCA_003342815.1 Eudromia elegans
GTATCCGAGTCTAAGTCTTGAACTCAAGGAGTTCAAAATATCAGTCTTGCAAGTAGTTTGCTCTGCTGAATTAACTTTTGTAGATGGTTTGACCTAACGATAGAGCCTCACAATTCATGTATGCCACTGTAAAGAAAGCATGTCTCTTAGAATTACTCAGAACAAGCACTGCTAAGCAAATATTCTACCCATAGTGCTGATGGCTGCATGTAAAGATGTGTATTCTTTTTTATGTGTGCTAGTAACTGCAAGTTCTATCAGAATTATTTTAGTCCTTGGTTGCAGATGAGTCTTACTCAAGTGAAACAATGTGAGATCAGMCAGAGGTAACTTATGCACCTGAAAGTAATTCTGGTTTATGGCAGAGTAGCTTTAAGTAAATTAAATTATTTCAGTAACTATGCCAAGATTGTTGGTATAAAGTCTGTAAAATATGCTTTTAAACACTCTCATATCATTTAAAAAGCATTCTCTCCTTTAACCGAAATGATTTCAGGGAGCAGTACCCAAAGGAAATGCCACTAAAGAATACATGGATAATTTGCAGCTGAAACCAGGAGAAGTGATCTACAAATGTCCGAAATGCTGTAGTATCAAACCTGAACGTGCACACCACTGCAGGTATGMCAGAGTTTTCCTTAGCAATTATGGATATTGAGTCTCGGTGTAGTATTCCTGATATTTGATTTTTTTTCACACATTTCATATTATATTCAATACAAGTTCATGTATTGCACCAGAGTTTGTGTATGTAATATACCACAACTGAAAAAGTATGTGGGTCAGGGAAAGAAGCAAGAGAATCGAGCATTTTTAAAATAATCTTGTGGTGTGGTGAATCTTTGCTCTGTGAATAATTTCTCTTGTTATAATATCGTGTTATAATATCGTGCCACGCTTCTGATAATGCAGAGTAAACAGAAAAATCTCAAGGAACTTTCTGATAGAAGCCAATGTAAGAAATGACTCCTGCAATATGAAATTTAGGAAGTGCATTTATCATATATGGACCTTTTCCATTCACACTCTAAACACAAAATCCACTCACATCTGAGATTAAAAATGAGTATGGTATGATCTTCAGCTAGTTTATCTGGGTTGTAGATTAGCCAACAAGTTGTATGTCATATCTGGAGCTGACACAGACTTCAGGCAGGCCCTGAATTTCCTTGGGAACATCTGGGATGGCATCCACAGRTACTGTGTTTCCTTGAATGTTCCGGCAGCCTGTGATCCCAGATGGGGCAGGACTCTTACGTTTTCTTAAGTAAAACATAGGATGACTTCTTTGTATTTTTTTCAATATTGAATTTACCTGTATTGACAGGAAATGGGCTGGAGATCAGCTACCAGAATTTGGTGCTTTGCCATAGGTTTAGCATTTAGGTGTACCAAAAAGAAAAAAAAATGTTTTATTCAGTTATGCTGCCAGCTTTTTAATGGCTCACAAACCCATTCCAAGAGCATTAAAAGGATAGTCTGGTCCCAAGCAGTCAAAGTGGCAATTTGCTGATAGCAGAGACTTGAAAATGAAGTTGGTTCCTGTTGTGGAGTAGTTGCACTCAAAACCACAGTGCATGTTTTGAGTAGTAAATTATTAACAGAAGAGGCTGTTATGATGTAGTTATGCAAATTGTTGTGCAACACTGTAAAACAAGTTCTTTTGAGGAAGAAAAGTTGTTTCATAATACAYATTGGTGGGGGAAAAATACAAGAAATTTTTATTTACAGCAAAGATAATTTGGCTTCAGAAAAATAAGCTAGATTTACTTTTTACTGCAAAGTTAACGTTTTTAAAGTAAGGAAGAGGCACTTGCATGAATGAAAGTGACCGGGTGGGAAGAGACAGSGCTGCTTTTTCAGCATTCTTGCCAGATTGGATTGCTAGAAGCGTGGTGTTGGATGAGAAATGGAAAAGGCAGATTTCCAGGCATCTCATGTCTCGGAGAGCTCCTAGTGGGGCTGTGAAAGGAAAACRAATGAGGAAAAGTGTGTCCTGCCCACCTCACGCCCTCCAGTGCTTGGCTTGGTTGAATCTGACTTTACTGTGTATTTGCCATAATTTTTTTCTTGGATTGCTGGCATGAATTCTGTCTGGCATTAAGTGGAAGGGATATGGTGACTATAGGTAACTCATCTTTCCCACAACCCACAGAAAGTCGTTAAGAGGCTGAGAAGGAAACATRTTTTTTCTTTGTGGAGGGTCTTTTGATCATCTTGTCTTGAGTTATTCTTGTTTCTTCTGCACTAGGGCTGCAGTGTTTGGTTATGGCATCCTTTTACRTGTAACTGGTGCTATTTAAAAAGTAATTTGCATCAGGAGTCGTCTTCAATGTCCAGAAAATAAGAAGCTGTGGGGAATATATAACTGGGTTGTGATAGCTCAGAACAATAGAGCAGTGGGAGATCTGGGATTCTGGCAGTGTCCGCCCAGGAACATGTTCTGCTTCTTGCTGAATTACAGCAAGCAATATGAGTAACTAAAACTGCCTCAAGGGAAATTTCTCTCTTGATAAAACTACTACTTYTGACCTGTAAAGCAGGTTTATACCTTGAAAGTCTGTAAATGTGAAATAATTACTTTGTCTTAAAATATCCCCTAAAAGGAGGATTCTCACTTTTCTAACTTGGCATCAAGGAAGGATTGCCGTTTAGCTCATTCAGTGCCATGAGTGTCTAAAAGAAGTTACTAGATGTGCTTGATTCTGTGTTTAGGTATGCAGTGATTGGCTTCCAAGACCATTGGCTAATAATTTTCAGATCTATATGATCTGCTTTATAATTGGCAGCAGTTGAAGCATACGTTAGTAGAGTTGCTTTAAAGAAATGCAAACACAATGTTAGTAAAATTAMTTTTGTACAGTTTATCATGAAAGTAGCTGATTTCTGCACATTGAYTTTTGAATGCCGCGTATTCTCATTTTCACATTGAAACGTGTGTGGTTTTGTTTTGCTGCAAAAGTCTCCTTTCCTTTCCTTCAGTATTTGCAAGCGATGTATTCGAAAGATGGATCACCACTGCCCATGGGTGAATAATTGCGTGGGTGAGAAAAATCAGAGATTTTTTGTTCTGTTTACGGTAAGTGCAAATCAGCAGCAGCTTGATCCCAGTGTGACTCTACCTTGATTATAGCAATTTTGGTCGTGTTTGTTAGCGAGAGCAGTAATGGCTTACRGGCACAACTGCCTTCTCCTCCCTCCCCCCTGCAGGAGTATTTTCCTGCAAGATATTTTCCATGMAGGAAGATATTTCTATCTCTATTAATTTTAATCAGTATTTTGTAAAGTGCTGTTATCTTAAATCACTGAATTTTAYTGTGCTTTATATAATAACAGTCGGTGAACTTGCATTGAGGGAGTTAATCTTTACACTTCCCTAGTTGCCCACATTTTTAGATTCRAACTTGATTAGAATTTGATTTTACATCATTGTGTTAAATTAAAAATGGAAATAGGAAAGTACATTCRCTGTACAGGGGTCAAGGCTGGCTGTAAGGAATGTCTGSTTTACTACCTGGCAACGGTCACAAGTAAGCACTCTCTCTTGTTTCCAGATGTATATAGCCCTAATTTCAGCTCATGCGCTCATACTGTGTGGGTTTCAGTTTTTCTCCTGTGTCCGAGGGCAGTGGACTGGTAAGCACATACTTAATTTCCCTGGCATAATCAAGCACTTATTAAAGGGCAGTCATGACATTCCAAGTACTTGAACCTMATGCAAGAAATACTGGACTTTCCTCTTTGTAAAGCAAGCTCCTGAAAATCTTTTCTGTAGCTGTTTACCATTAAGTCTCATTAGCTTAGGTGAGTTGTGATTTTTAAAGATTTATGAAGTCKTCTATCTCTCCTCTTTAATCATTCACTGTAGGAGCTGTGGTTGTCAAGGGCACTGTCACTTGCTTCCCAGGCAGAGAAAATTTTATCACCTCTGTAATAGGAAGAAAATAGGTACCAAGGCCTCAGCCATCTCAGCAGCATTAGCTGAAGCRACCAGCTGGGTTGTGTGTCACACCACAGATCTGTGAACAGCTGAAACTTAAGCTTGTTTCCTACCCGATTCTGTTACAGGAGCCAACTGGGGGCCTTCTGTAGAGGAGAAATTTTCTAAACTGCTCTAGTTGTTTGCTTAGGGCTCTGGCTTGCATTCCCTATATGCCAGGACCCCAGGGCTTTCTCTGACCTTGTGCCTTTGAGGGAAGGTGGTTGGTCACACGTTCTTCCCAGGGAATCCATACGACCTCTTTCACTAAATATTCTGTTAAAWGGATGGTGACCTAGTAGCGTTTTTTAACCTGAAGAATTCTACTTGCTGTGTATAATCCMACTTCTTTGCTTAACTGGTTACCAGAGTTAATTAGTCGATCAGACAATCTCCAGAGTACGTGTCATGACCTTACTGTTGTGTGTAGTGCTGGAAGGGAAAAAAAGAAATTGAAACAAGCTGAAAAATCTGAATTAATTAGCAAGTCAGAGTAACAATGATTGTGATCAGAGTGATGCAGAGTGACCAACAAGACAGTGATGAAGGTTTTTCCAACCTTTGTCATATGTAAGACTTCAAGTTGCTGTCATATATATATGTATATGTATATATACACACACGTGTGGCTCTCTACAGAAGAGTGGCTTAAAATCTTTATTTCCTTGGACAGTGAATAAAGCTGCTATAGTGATAGACAATCAAATTTGAAGTAGCTGGGAAATACTGTTTTAACTATCCAAACTGTTTAGCTTTTATTGCTGCTGGCTGTTGAAGAGAGGATGTATTAACCCCTTACTCTTCCGATTTCTTTTATAAGTACACATGTCCTTTTTGCAGAATGCAGTGACTTCTCCCCACCTGTAACTGTGATCCTGATGATCTTCTTGTGCCTTGAGGGTTTTCTGTTTCTCACTTTCACTGCAGTCATGTTTGGCACCCAAATTCACTCAATATGCAATGATGAAACGGTAAGGACTATTTTCATATGCTTTAACAATTCTACTAGAAGGGTGTGATATAGGTGTAATTTTATTTGCTAGTGAGGATACYCTAGTTCTGGAGAAAGACCCAAATCTGAAAGAAATAATAGTTTTTATGTTCTAGCACTGTAAGAATAGGAGTGTTTGAGTTTGCTTCCTAACAGATATTCTTGCATTATCTGCATTCTGTCATAAAATTTATAGTTAGATTTTTCAGCTACACAGTTTACACAGCTTCCCTCAGGTGTATGCTTAAACTGGTTATCTTGGTATCAGCCCTCAATGCTTCTCTTCTCCTTTGCTGTACTTTATTAGAATATAAACATAGTTTGGGCATTTGACTCTTGCCTGCCCCTCTCTGCAGTGTTAAGCCTTGAAAGGATGTTCTTTGTGCTGGATAATTGACTGGAATTTGAATAATGCGGCTGTTCAGAGTTTTCTCATCTGATGCTAGTTTTCTCATCTGATGCTGTTTAATAGTGTTCCGTATTGAAGAGCTTTTGTGTGTTACTGAGTTGAAAAACAATTGGTTAATATCCAGCCTTCATTAGTGGGAAGGCAGTACAGAAAATGGTTATCAGAAAAATGCACTTGGGAAAACAAGCCTACCTTCAGTAATTGCAGCAAAAGAATCTTCCTGGAAGCCTTATTGCCTGGTTTCGTTAGCTGAATAAACATCTTTCTGCACAGGTATATTGTATGCTGATCTGCTAGCTTTSACATCAGCCCTTCTGGTCATTTCTTGTTTTTCTCTTAGTTGGGAGTAYGTGGCGGGGAATCAACCTGTTTCATAGTCGTTGTGTGTCCAGAGTCTTCTGCCCTGTACCTGCAGGGCTAAGTCAACCATTTCCCATCCTCAATAAATAAATAACRGTAAAACTAATCTGCTATCTGCTCTCTAGCTGTGAGTTAATTAAAGAATGCCGGATAGCCATCACTTTTGGTAATTGCTGTACACACTTTACCAAACTATGGATTTCAGTGCGTCACTGCATGTCTTTACTTGCAGGAGATTGAAAGACTGAAGAGTGAAAAGCCAACGTGGGARAGAAGACTACGTTGGGAAGGAATGAAGTCTGTTTTTGGGGGCCAGCCTTCACTCCTGTGGATCAATCCTTTTGCAGGATTTCGAATCAGGCGACTTCTATTGAGAGCAAAGAAAGGAGGACCTGAGTTTTCTGTTTAATTACACTGGAACTTGCAAGAATACTATATAATATTTATTTGGGGCCAGAAAGGCTGTCTACATATAATCTGTGACCAGGTGAAACTGATATTGGACATTTGCTTGTAGCAAGCAGTTTTATACGTTTGTCACAGACATCTCATTAACTTTCAGAGACACAAACTGGATCTGTAATGGTCTTAACAACAAGATGACAAAGGAAAAGCACGTGGTCACACTAAAGAAGCCAAATGTTGTCATGCTACTGTAATTTATTTTATGAGATTAATTATGCATTTTTGTTAAACCCTTTTTATTTGGTAATGTTTGGGGACTTACCTGAGTGTTTTTATAAAAATTACGTACTTAAGTGCAGTTGTCAATCATAAGAAAGAGCATTATTGTGAAAGTTGATCTCAAATGAGACCCAGCCTTCTAAATCCAGTTTTCAGGGAATAGCATTTTGTTCGATTTTAGTTTGTATTTCAACTTGTCCTAATAAATGGAGCTGTCCTTGTGTCCCACTTCAGACACACATTCCTCATATGCAAGTGATTCAAGGGACTCGTGCACATGGCAGCATAACACGTCAGAGGCACTGTTACACTCCTGCCAAATGTCTTCCCAGGCTCACAAAAGCATGTTTTGTGTTTGGCAGTTCTAATCTTGTATGGCATTTAGGTAAGTTCTGAATGTTCAGTAAACAACRCTTTCAACTTACAACTGTGGGCCAAGTTCTGCCCTCACATACGTGTTTCCGATTCTTAGTGCATTGATTCTGAAGGAATTTACGCTTGGGTGTCTTGGGATGGTATTGAGTTGTCTGTGCAGGAATAAGTGGGACTAGTGACTGTATCCTCATGTGTGGGATTACTGCAGGTTGAAGGTAATGAAACAAAAGAGCAGTTGTTTTGGTAAGGTCTTGCTTTGCCCTTTGCAGACTTTTCATAGAAGGAAAGCTGTTAACTCACTGATACCTTGGACAAAGATGTTAGAGAAAAGAAAAGGGCTTCCGGTGCTGGCAGAGCTTCCCTTCTCAAGCACAACAAATACTAAATGCAGAAGAAACAAAATCAGCAACAGAAGGGAGTTACTTTTAACTGTTTTCCAAACAAAACTACTTTCAAAAAGCATAAGAGAGCAGTACAGATCCAGAACTGCTTTATGTGGGCCTGACAATAACAGTAGTGCTAAGATATATATGTAAATCTGCAAGTGATGAAATTTAACCAGAAGTGGATTATTTAAACATTACGTTTAGAATATTTTTGTGGTATTGCTAATGTGTTCTATAAATTACCAACAGTGTAAAGATTAAARAAAAGGAGCCTTGATGCATAGCGTGAAACTGTGCCTAGGAAGTAAACAACTCCCTGTTCTGGGACTTGCCTTAAACCTGTCCAGTCTTTGCTTTTGCTTTGCCAGTACCGTTGAGGATCTGTCCCACCTCAAGCAGTTCAACGTGCTGAAGACTCTTGTACTAGTAAGTTTACTTACTATAGAAGCTGCACTTTTTTTCTGATGACCCTCTCCATTTCTTCGTAACAGTTTGTGCTGTTTCCAGCTTCATTAAGTTTCATACCATTGGGTGGGTGAACTTCCTAGGGGATTCATTTATTAGACATAACCTTGCAAACAAAACTGCAATATTACCTAATGCATTCACTTTGYTTGGGGTTGAAGATGGTGTGTGATGCTGGAGGATTTCTAGGTGGCCACATGCAATGAAGTTGCAGCCAAATGAACAAAACTGTGTCTCATGTATGTGAGGGAAATGTTGGAAGTTCCACAAGGATCTTTGCGTATTCAGTTGCACATCAGATTGGGAGAAAATGTATCTGGCTTTGTCATGAGGCTCTTAATGTATGTTGTTTAATAAAATATCCTGATGAAAATCAGAAAATATCACTTAAAGCAATTGAACCTTGTGACTTAGCAAGTGTGTGTGTGTGAAATCAAGGTTACTTGGCTTTTCATACCCTTGTTAYGTTGTATTTTTTTAATGTAAAAAATAAAGTGGTGAATTGAAGTCTTGAAGTTGGTTAACCTCTGCTATATGTCACTTTTGCACATATATGTGCAATTTGCATATATTCAGGTTATGAGAACTTTGGGGTAGCAATCTTGCATCATTTGGCTTCCAATCTGTGTTTAAGTGTACATTGAGTTAATTCAAATTAAAGATGCTACTCCCGTTTCCTTCCTGAGGATTTTAAGTTAATTAACTGGCTGCTCTCAAGCTTTTCACCTTCTGCATCTTCTGATATAATTGCTTGACTGCACAAGGAGGAGACAAGGTCCACAAGGCAGTGAAGAATGGAGCAACTGGAAGCTGTTTATTTCTCCTGCAGCAGGAAGCTGTTATTGTTGCAAACAAATCCAAAGAATGCTTGTTTGGTCTTTAACCTTTCCTGAGTATATCATCCTTCCTTTATAGACTGCTTGTCCGATTAAGTGAGATAAAAATCATTTGTATGTGGAAAATGGCTCAAAATACAGTGTTATAAATGTTGTGCCAGCACCTTGTATGTTTAGCAGGTTAATGGTCTCATTATGATTATGATGATTATGTTTCAACAGTTAAGCTGTGCTATATTGACTTTTTTTTTTTTTAAGAAATGGACTTGTTTGAACTTCAAATGGAGCAGAAAGCTCCACAGGTGGAAATAAGTGGTTTATAGCCTTTCTCCTGCCACATCCCTTCTCTTGTCCATTTCTCCTTGTAATGTCAGGCTCTTTCCTGGGTCCTTTCTGAAGTTTTAAACTACACCAGCAGCTATTGATTTATGGTCATCTTCATGCCTGTTGTGTAGGGAAATGTCGCTTATCTATGAATGTTTTCAGTAATTTCTAATAGCCCAGTGTTAATAAGCAAATACATTTAAAGCTAATGAAGGAAAAAGGGGCAAGCCTTGCTGTTCCTCCTGTGGTTTCAGAATGTTCTCTGAAAGTGGATAAGATGTAATAGGTTTTAAAGGCRGAAATTGGACTGTGGCATGTTTCTGAATTCTTTTAATAACCAAACTGGAATGCACTGACCCTTCTGGTTCTTTAATCCACTATTTGGATGAGCTGGTGTTACAACTGTGGATGCCATTTATAAATAAAATGCACCACTTGCAGAGAAATGGGYAACACTTCATTTATTACCTGAGATATGCAGCATAATTCAGCCAACATCTTGCCACACTGCTTAGTTTTAGAATATTTTTGAACATTTTTATATTTTTTAGCAAGCTCATAATTCTAATAAAGCAAAATTCTAATATTTGCTTTAATTTTGAGTGAGCTTTGACATAAGGAAGCCAGGAAGAGGGTTGTTTTTTTTTCCTAAATTAAAGTCTGTGGGTCTCTTGTATGACAATAATTCTTACTGTTAAGTGTTGAGGAGACTAACTGAACTTTGGAGAGTAAACCAAATTTTCAGGTGCATTTGCAAGATGAAATACTTGTTTCCTTGTGGACAGTTTTATTCTCACAAATAATACCTTAGTCTCAATTGAAAACCGAGCTCTGCAGCTCTGTATAATTCTTTTTTTTTTCTATGACATGCAGTGAAAGGTGTTTGCACTTACTTAAAATGGAATTTCTCTATTGAGTTCAAGAAAAAAGCCAGGCTGTCCATTTGAGGAATGTGGACCATACGGAATTTATTTATTTCCTCTGCAGATTTTTATTGTCATTAGTAAATATAAATTTACATTTAATTTCTAAAAAACTCATGTAATCTACATGCTGGAGGAACTGGAAGCAAYRTTACACGAGTGCAGATGCATCTTTMACGCAGYAGGAATGTTTGCATTGAAYCTCTTTTTCAGAAATACCTGCTTAAATCAAGGCTATTGGCATTTAATATCAGATCAAATTYGCCACAGGCAGTAGAAAAATAAAACACTGTGATCCTAAGTGAAATTCAACCCTTGCATATCTAGTCTTTAATGATTTTCAAACCTCTGTGCTGCAGAATGACGACTCTGGAGCGCCTCCCTACCCCTTGAAAGACAACACGAGTACAAAATATTCCCCGTTGGAAGGTTTGGATGCTCTTCAGCCTCTTCTCAGGCAGGAGGATTGCATTTCCACCGTGTCCTCCATCGGAGACCTCCAAGTGCTTTACAAGCATTAGGGAAAGAAGTGCAAACCGTAGCCTGGAACTGTCTTACCATTTTTGCCACCAAGGGGGATGCAGCTGGGTTGACCTGTGCTGTGACAGACCAGACCGGAGCGTGTGGCCCTACTGGGTGCGAGGCCACCCATGACACCTTGAGAGCTTTGCGACGGAGGCCGTGGGAACTGCTTTTCCAGCCAGGAACATCAGCTTTGGAGGAGTACAGCAGCCTGGAATGGTGCAGATCAACCTAAACACCACCACGGCGACTGCTCTTAACAAATTTTTGAGGTTCTGTAACTAACTATTTTGAATTGTATGTAGCTCTAGCTTCAYTAACAGTTGGTCACCTCCCCAGTTTTGCAGCATTTTCTTCAGGTCTGTTGCTTTTTCCATGTACGAYTGCAGTATAAGTTGACGTAAGGTACCAAGAGTTGATTGGGTAAGTCAGCAGCTTTTTTTGCTTGATTGTGGGTTTTTATCAGATTCTCCAGCCATGCTCTGTTTGTTGTAGAGGTCCTACAGCCCTTTTGTAGAGATGTTGTCTCATACTGCTCTGTTGGCTGTGCTCAAAGGAAAGTAGAGACCGCAGCTAATTTGCCTCATGGATGAACTCTAGCTACTACAGGCGTAATTCAGCAGCATTAAATATTGGCTAGTCTGAGGAGATTAAGCCAAGACTATGTGGAATGGGGAAGGTTTGGCCTGCAAGGAGTTTTGGAGATATTCTTTACAGCAGAAGTACTGGGAGTGTAACTCAACTTGTGAGGGGAACAGACCTTCCCACGCTGCCAATTCCAGGTGTGCCGTACTCACTRATTAGCTGGAGCTACGCAAGGCATTTAAGGACAGTTGCGGCTGAAGGCTTTAAAAGAAGGTTCCGATCACCTGGGGCTGGATGGTAACAAATGCAATCAAAAGTCCTGCTCCAAAGAGCGGGCACTCCTGGTGCTACTGAAGAGCCTTTGAGTCCCGATCACTGGTGACGTGGGGGCAGCACAACGATGCTCTGCTCGCGGGCAGCACAGAGCCCCAGCGACCGATCCGCTTGCAAGCAGGGGGTTGCTGTGCTTTGCCGCTGCAAAGAGAAAGGAAGGGCCCGGTTCATTCTCAGCAAGGTTTCCAGCTCCTCCCTCCACCTCCGCCTATAAGATTTCCTGCTTCGGGATAACTGTCTGCGGCAAGATCTGCGCCACGGCGGCGGCGCCCGCGCTGGGGCCCAGCTTGTAGTCTTCACTGCCGGTGCTCGTGGATGGAGATGGAAGGGACGCTTCGGGAGATGCTGCGGAGAGAAAGAAACAGAATCAGAATGCACSTGGATGCTCTTCAGTAGAGCAGAGGCCGATCAAAAAACTGTCCTAGGAACCGGGAGACTGTGTGTATGTGGAAGACCTTACGATGACACAGCAGAGGCTGCTRAACTGCAGCTCTTGCTCTGTGTTTTGTCATAATAGCACAGTCTGTCTGCTCCTGCCGTGGAGAAGTGCCTTAAGAAAACACCTTTCCCTTGCGGTTGACGATGGTCATGTACTCAGGTCATATTGTGTTCTGGTTGACATCAAACAAGACGTTTTGCGTAGGGCAAGTCTTGCCACTAATAACCATGTGTGTGCCTTTGTGGTATTTCCTAGTGCTCTCTGTGCTCATAGGGAACCACTGTCCACAATCCTGGTGGTTTTTTAGCCTTGTGATACTTGGTAGCATCTCAAAAAAGACCAAATCTCAGCATCACACTATTACGTGAAAATCTCAGCTTATTTTTGCAAGTGTATTTCTAGATTTCACAGTAATGGAAATTAGCAAGGTGGGGAGGTGAACTCTGATTGAAGTGCAATGCCTAAATATATAAATAAGGCCCAAATTCTTTTTTCATAACTGCTTCTCCTACCCAGCCCCTTCCCTGGGCTGTCACTAGCAGACGTACGGTCTGGAGCCGGGTGAATCACAGAGCTCATGCTGCTTGGCAGGACGTGGCCTGGCAGAGGGTCCAGGTTGAGGCTCGGAGGTCCTGACTGGTACTGCAGGTCGATGGTCGTTCCTGCAGTGGAAGGTGCGAGAGACATCACTTTTGGCAGAGCTACCAAGAAATCAGATGAACTGTATCAAGTCCCTTTTATTTAGAGAGACTCGTCTGTGAGTGGGGGTCAATTTCTGCATGTAATTTTTGCATCCCAAGCCAATGGTTTGTTTTCCCTACCATACGTGCYCCCGTTCGCTCCAGAAAAGAACCACAAACCCAAGCGTGCGGCCCAGTAACGCCTTTGCTGGCCTTTCTCAGTGGGGTTTTTACCTCCCAGCAGCATTTCCTGCAGCAAGCTGTCAATGCGCGCCACGCCGAAGAGCTTCACGAACTGGACCTGCTCGATCATCTGCCACGTGATGCTCTGGAGCGGCGGCAGGAGCAGCAGGATGTCGCTGAAGCGGCCGCGGGAGTCGTACTGCCGGTCGTTGATGTAGTCCTCCAGGTTCACCTGGACCTGGAATCGCATGTTCTTCACCTTGCCGGGCTCGCTCAGGCCTTTGCAGTCTGGCAGGGAAGGAAAGGAAGTTAACTGATGGCACGTTGTGGAATCTCCTTCTCTGGAGATCTTGCAAACCTGCCTGGCTGCCACYCTGTGCTCTGGGTGTCCTTGCTGGAGCAGGGGGTTGGACCAGATGATCTCTAGAGGTCCCTTCCAACCTTAACCGTTCTATGATTCTATGATTCCATGTGTAACCAGAACCACGTGGTTTATTTTGTCCCTAAGACTCTGCAGAGGGAAAGGAAGAAGCATCAGCGCCCCACGGACSGTGATGTCTCTGTGTCCCCAGATTCCTCTGCCTGGGCTACCACTGTTTCATATCTGATATGGAAAAGGCTGTTTGCTGGGAAACAGCAAGAAAATTAGTCTTCCCCAGTCTCCTCTCCACTTTCTGCTCTTCGGGCTCGGCTGGTATCGGATGCCAGCAAGACCCATTAACAAATGGCYTTGGCATTCCTGGGTACTCCCAACAGTCCAGCCCTCTGTGGTTATTAATGCTCCTTTCTGAATGCTGATGGATGCTCCACAGCATGCTTAGCTGACTCACTACTTCTACGTGTAATTCAATACAGACACGTATGCATGTCCTTAATAGCCATCTCCTGCGTTTCAGGCTGATGGGCTTCCCTGCAGCCAAGCTACAGAGCAGTGAAGCTCCTCTAAGATCTGCAGRGTTTGCACATCGGTAGAGGTTCATCCCTCTGCTTGTTGTCCTAATTCTGCTGCACTTTTATAACTCATCGCCTCCTCTGCAAGCCCCACAGCTCACGCGTAGGAAGGAAGCTCACCTGGGTCGAAGAAGATGATGGCTTTGAGGCACGCGTACTCGTTGTCGTCTATCTGGATGTCTCGCAAGGGCTTCACCAACTCGTCCAAGATCCTGGTGGCCACACGGGCGATCTCCAGCTCCGGGCAGTGCATTGGGATGATGAAGTCATTGCCTGGCACGTGAGAGAGATTCAGCATCAAGACCCCACAAATTAGCCAGGCAGACCCTACCCYGGGCACAGATTCGATAGTCCCCATGTGCTGCAGATTTGCAGCGTGCAATTTCTTGCCCAAACTCAGAACTGACAGGCAAGTGTCTAATTAGAGTTGTAGGGCCTGAATTATGTAGCCTACACGTGCTGGTGCTAGCYCACCATATGCACATCCCCATCCACACTGTACTGATTTACTCTCTGCTATATCTGTCGTCTGCAGGTGCTGCTTCCTCTTGTTTAGCTTTCAGTGTCAGGGGTTGTTTTTTGGTGTGTTTTTGGATTGAGTTCTCCCTCCCTCTGCTGCTTGAAAGTGCTCCTGTTAAGGTCGGGATTCTCCTTTTTCCCCCAAGAACAATCATGCCCATATTTTGGGCAGCACAGGGTAACAGAAGACAATACCCATTTGCACTATAGTTTTTAATAGACCAGCACTACGCTTTTTAAGCACCAATATCTAAATTCTCCATGGTCCGTGCTGGCGATTTCAATTACAAATCAAGGCTATGCAGTTTGAGGGCMCACTCAAATAGATATATATATTTTTCACCCATTGGAAAGGGGACAGTTTAACGAGTCACAGGGGATTTTCCTGTTCCTTTTTSCTTTCCTCCAGAGGCCTCCCCAAGCTCTCGATCTCCAGCCAGATTTGCAGCCCGTGTCCATCCCAGGGAGCTGCTCCTTGGCAGGGTGAATATGGAGCAGATTTAGGGTAGGCAGCAGACCTGGCAGGGACTTGCSTGTGCAAATTAAAAAGCAGGGGCGAATTTTTCACTCCTTTACCTAATAGCAGGAAATCGGTGTATGGTATCGAGCGCTTGGCCACRCCGAGGAGCAGATGTTCCCCTGCGTGGGCTCTGAGCAGGGCGACCTGGAAGGGCACAGAAGGAAGAAGAAGAGATGTTGAGTGCCAGGACCAGCAGACAGAGCAGGGCTAGTGCTGCTCGGGTTAGCTCCAAGTCACCTTGTGCTTAGCTGTGTCAGATCTGCAGATAAAATACTGCTAAGAGCTAGAAATTACTAGTGTATCGTGACACCACTTGTCAGGAGTGCTGCATTCACAGCAAATGAAACCATGAGTGGCTTTCAGCTGAAGGAGCAAGGCTGTTTAGTTATTGGTGAATAAGTGGCTTTGATATTCGGCTCTTTGGGCATCAATAGGGAGAAAAACAGCCCTTTTCTAGGCTGGGTCCTTGTGCAAACTGGAGAGATGGACGTGGGTGTTTTGGACACCAGATGGGGGCATCCTGCTTGACCACCTCCTGCTAGAAGCTGCTGCTTGCATGATAGGCTCCATATATTGTTGCCCATATATTGTTGCCCATAGGCACCGGTCCATGCAGGAGCGGGGAATTCCCTCGGCCGCCTCACCTGGTCGTCGAGCGGCAGCTCGCAGAAAGCCGGGATATATTTTGCCCACTCCACCAGCACCAGCAGCTGCTGCTTCATGGACTCGCACACGTCGTTGATGGTGGCCACCTTCTTCATGGCGATGTCCGCGCCGTGCGCGGGGCTGGGCGACGAGTACTGCAAGACACGCGGGCCGGGCGCCCGTCACCCCGAGCCTCCCGTCCAGCCCTCCCATCCCTCGGGAGCAGCAGCTCCTTAACACCGTGGGGACGCCATGGAAGCGCTGATGTCACCCGGTGTCCAATGCAACATCTGGGGTGCGGGTGATGCCGTTTGCACCCGCTGCACAGCCGGCGCCTCCACGAGGTGGTGCTCCCTCCCAGCGCACTCCCCTCCATCCATCCCGCTTCCCGGCCCGTTCCCAGGGCCTTTCCCAGCAGCAGGCAGCGGCGCTGGCTCTYGGCTGCTTGGCAGGAGCTTAAAGCAGCTATTTACATGCAAGGGTTATTCATGGCATGCATGAATATGCATCCTGCCCCCACCRTAGCCGTCTGGGCTGCAAAACACACGTTTCCATCTCTAAACAGCYGGGAAGGGAGGGTTAAAATGTAGCAAATTTTTGAAAAAGAAGTAGAAGGATTGTTGCATACATATATATAAATATATATGCAAATCTGGACCATATGTCTCAGTGGAAAGAATACATTTGCATAGGAATTTAAGCAACTTGCAGGGTAATATTCATGAACATGCAGTAAGAAAGGAATTGGCATTAGTTTAAACCTAGCAATTTTATGAGATTTTTTYCCCCCGCTAAAGTGGTTACCGTGGTAATAAAGTTACAGAGATGTGTTCAGGGCAGATTGTTCTGTATAGCATCGGGGGGCAAAAACGTGCCCGCAATGCAGCCACCGCCCAGGGGAAAGCAGCCCTTTAGACCTGGTGCAGGGGGGACCTGGGGGCTTTAACACCCCTGAGACCCCTCCAACTTCAGCTTTGTGTCCCGTGGGACAAAGGCTGCATCTGTCTACAGCAGGCCAAGGATTTTTACAGCTTGCTTTTGGGCTTCTTTTTAATAAATCTCCTTCCCAGTGCCAGGCTTTGTGCCGGAGGCAGAAAACATGCAGCCCTGGCTGCTCTGATGCGTTCTTAACCCTCCGGGACGAGTAGCAGGGGCCGTGGGTGCTCTTAGCAGACGGGTCCCGGTTCCCTACCTGCTGTGCCATGGCTTCGGCCTGCGTGAGCACGTGGATGGAGAGGGAGCCGTTGTCCTCATAGCTGCTCCGGCGAATGCTGATGCGGTCGCGCTCGTTCTGCACCGCTGCAAGGAGAGAGCAGCGGCCGCCTTAGCTGCGCCGCCCCCATAGCGAGGAGCTGCTGGTCGCGAACGAGAGCAGGGGACGGGGCTCGACACCTGCAGCACCTTCCACCCCTGCTTGACATGGGAGCAAACGGGCCCCTGGGATTGGAAACCCATAGGAATCTGCACTGCAAATCTGTTTCAGAGCATCCTGGGCCGGAACGGGGATGCGTTGCACCTTTAAACACGCTCTACATGCACTTCAGCAAGGAAAATCATTCACAGCACAGAAGGTACCAAGAAAGAGACCTGCTAAGACACCAGCAAAAGCTTCCCCACGAGGAAAACTGGGTATCATCCATTCACCACCACAACGAGCTTTCACCTGGCACCAAGGTGACCAGGACAACGTCTCCATTTGATGGCATGGAATTAGGAAACAAGCGACCACTGCACAGGGGAGATTAACCACAGGGATTTGCAAACAGAAAGGCACGGTTGTGTCATGGTGAACCATTAAAAAYAGGGAATTTGGGAAGGTCCATTCCACCCTTTTCACCGTTCTTTTCCCTGAAGCACAAACCATACCTAGCCTCATGCTCAGTGGCCTCTGCATGTTGAATTCAACAGATTTATTGCACTTTCATTTTTGCAAAACAAGACTCCGAGGATGGAGTAGGCTCTAGAAAGCAGGATTTAGTCTGAGGACAAGCTCGTTCTCAGCATTAGCCTCCTTCAGAAAACGGTCTTGCCGAGACCTCAGCCCAGCGCAGAACCGTTCCGGATGAAGCCGGAGGAACGGAGCCTAGACCCAGCATCTTCCTGACAGCTCATACGTCCCGGCCACAGACAGCTCCGAAACTCCACYGTCAGTTCCTTAATGCTGAGGGAGCAGGAAGATTTAGCACGTGGCGATAACACGGCACATCCCGYTCCTCTGCGCGGTAATTCCAGGCTCCTCTTGGTGTCCTTTAGAGGGATGACTCACACCTCGCTGTCAAAACGCTGCTTGCTCCGTCCTTTAACTCTCCGGGTGCCATAGAGGGCGTTTTTGTCACTAGTTTGTCACCAAAGCAGGGTGGGCAGCTCTGGGCACTGCTGTGGAGCCTGGTGCCACCCTGGAAAAGCCACCAGCATGCCAGAAAGTGGCATTTTTGCACATTCAGCAAAATGGGAATTATTCACCCCTTCCTATTTTTTTCCTAACAGCTCCAGAGCAGACGGTTCTTTTGGGATAGAGCCCATTTCCCTGGCCAGATCCACAGGCATCTCCACAAAGCTGGCCCTGCTCCCCAGTGAGCCTGCTGGAAAGATGATGGGGCTGATCCCATGGGGATGAAGGGGCTGATCCTGCCACCCCATGCACAGGCAGCTCTGCAGGAGCAGCGCTGCTTCTCCCAGGGGCAGGAGGGCTTTGGTGAGCTCAGATCAAACCTCTTATCTGTTTTCCTAACCCGCCTCTGACGAGAGGCCAAGGGAGTGAAAGGGCAGAACGCAGGTGCCTGGTGACCTAATCAATACCCGGTGGTGGACAGGAGCCCGGTGCTCGTTTTCTGGGATTTGGGGTGGTTCTGAGCAGGGGGGTGGTCACAGCCAGCAGTTGCTCCAGCTGGGGTGAGGGGGGTCCATCAAAGTGACCCCTTTTCCCTTCCTCGTCTGGGCGAAGGGAACTGGGTCTGTTTTAAAAGGCGCAGCCCTGCCCTATGCAGCACAGAAGCCTTTACACCCTACAGATACTGCATGGACACAAACCAGAGGAAAACAGACTGTCCAAAACACGTCTTTCCCCTGCCTTCACACTCAACAACATCACTGCAGGACCGGGACGCTGTTACATCTGACACCGAGCAAGAGCCAGAACCCCTGAGAAACTTTTCCCCCAGTAAATCACAGCTTTTAGCACAAGAGGAAGGTCTTGGCTCACTAACGCGCCTTATTTCACCCAGGAGCTACAAAATCCAGCAGATCTGTCCCTAGTCCCCGATGTCTTCAGGAGGCCTCATTCCCTCTTCCTCTYGGGATGGTTTTGGGCACGTTTGTCAGAGCACCGGGACGCTCTTGGAGCGCAAGCGGGCGGCCCAGGAGGACTTTCTCAAGGTGATGTTGGTGATATCACCGAAAGTACCCAAGATGCTATGGAATAAGATACAAGAGGGAGTTAATGTTTTACCTGCCACAACATTAATCTCTTGCCATGCTGTAATTATACAGCCGCATTTATTGGGCTCATAAAAGACTAAGGGCTYGGCGGTTGGTGCCGAGGGGCACAGTGGGTCCCACACCAGCCCAGCCGGAAAGGATGTGGTCCYGGCGCTGTCTCCTGGTCCGAGGTCCCTGTTGGACCCTTGCTTGAAGTCTTTGCTGCTCCAGCTGCAAGGGAGAACCCTGAGCATTGCACAGCCTGGAAAGGGATGTGGCATAAGGGGATGTCAATGGAGCAGCTCACAGCAAAGCTCCCGGCTGGAGCAAGCGCTCTTCCCACAGGAACAACACGATGGTGCCCTGGGGTCCGACTACATCCCCAGGGAGCAGCAGGGGATTCACTCCCGACCATGGGAAGCAAAAGCAGAACGGCACAGACTGCCCATCCAACGCATTTCCGCATCCGCAGCAAGTGCAAAGCACCGGTGGGAGGTCCTGAGCAAACAGCCACGTCCGCGGCATTGCAACAAGCCCCTGTTTCCCAAACATTGTGTCCTTGCCRCACGGCACGGGGCATGTGACGAGGAGCCGCCCGCGAAGCCAATGAGCGAGGGAGCAGGCATCGATTTGGGGCAGGCTCCGGCAAACCGGTAACTTTCCATAGTCCCTGCACAGGTTGAAGCCCTCCTTGGCCTGGCCCATGCATTAACGACTCCATCCYCATTAATTTACACACGCACAAAATATCTTTTCCCCAGGCTGTTTCTGATGTTGTGGGGGGTGATACATTGCATGGGTCTGCAAAGGCCAGTGATATATCTACAATTAATCTTTTCATCCAATTTGTGATTTTTACCAGAATTGTAAAGATCTTTTAGCATTTCCATTTGCCTTTGCAACGACCTGGGATACCATAACTTCCAAAGCTGGCAGAAGAGATGTGAAAACCATAGCTAGGATGCAAGATAGAGGTGCTGTGAAATCCTGGCAAAACAGTCCTATAAACCTGTCCAATTTAACAAAAATAAATAAGGTCAGACTCAAATCCTCCCACTGAGATGCCACAGAAGAGCGTACAATAATTCTTCTCACTTCTGCATACATCTAAAAGTGCTCATGCACACTCATAAGTTACTTTACAGGGGGTAAGAGCTTAAATATTAACCCTTCTTTCTGGCAAACTGACAGTGTAATGCTGGGCATTTCAAAAGGCTCCAAGGTTGTTAAATGCTCGACGGGATTGGATGACCTGGTTCATCAGAATAATTGTGCTCTGCTAATTTATTCAAGGTTAAACGTGATCTCASTAATATGCTAAAAGTAGCATCCTGCTGATCCTGTGAGTGTTGCAATACCCGGCGTGCACCTTCCTGACCACTCCAGACCTTCCCGTGCCAAACACCTTCTCCATAGGTGCCCAGCTCCTGTGCAGGACAGACCTTGGGCCTCTTGGAAAGTGTAATTAAAGTCCCAACTGAACTAACACAGAAACCTAAAGGAAGCTGGTGACACCTCCATGAACCATGGTCCTGCTGCCACATGGCTTCCCTAGGGACAGCCAGGCTAGATCTAGCCCAAGTTTTTGCAAAAAAAAAAGCTATTTTAAGACAGGAATTTCCATTCTACAAAGATAAACACATTGATGGATAGGTAATAGATAAACACATTGATGGATAGGTAATAGATAAACACATTGCCTCTCAAAATTTCTTATACATTAGAGCTGTTTCCAACAGGCAAAAAAAAAAGAGAGAGAAAGAGAGAGAGAGAGAGAGAAAGACCCAATTGTGCCACATCACATCTTACAACACAGGAAGATTGGCGGAGAAATAAATCCTTCTGGTTCAAAAATTCCATCTTGTCAGCTAGTTTTTCCTGGAGGAGAACATTTGGGAACTGTCGGGTTTTCCCRTATTGCACCCAGCCCCTTGGGCAGAGGATGACGATGGCTGGAGCAGCTCCGGCCATGGGGCCAGCCCCAGCCCAGGTGTATCAGCAGACCCCAGCTGCACTAAGGATCATTTCCAAGTTCTTCCCCTCTCCCGTGGGTAAAGAGCATTATTACCACACCCTGGAAAGGCTGATCCCTTTTACACGGGCGGGCTGGGAATACCGTGACAAAAGCAGAGCGTGTCCGGATGCCATGCACCAGCACAAGCATCATGGCTCCTGTCCCCAGGGTGAACAACACCCGAACCTTGGTAGGGTCCTGGTAGTGCTCTGTCCCAAGACACCATTTCTCTTCTTCCCCAGTGCTTTGCAATACTGTTTAATATTAATCTAGAACCACCCTAAAGCAAACAGCCGTGTTCTTTTCTGTGCACACAGTTGTGCAAGAGGGTTTCTCTCGCAGCTCTGCACCCAGCTGGTGCACACGGTGCTGCTCCACAAAGCCCCCGCTCGAGGTGCTTTCGAATCTGTCTTACCAAACGCACGAGGAGTTTGCTTGTACACAACCTGACTGCACTCATAAAAACAGTGTCAAGGAATGTGACTATGTGGAACTTGAGGTGAGTCATCTTCTACGGGGCTGCAATCGATAATGAGTGAATGAGCCAAGATTTTATGACTTTTACCACAAAACYAATTAGAAAAACATGTTTCAACTCCAAGAATGGAACCGATCACCAGATTTCACCATTTCTGAGCTATGGAGCTTGCTACATCAAGAACTGACTTCATCCTCTTATTAAATTGGCTAGATCTTGACATTTAGCTTTGGATTGGTCTTATTATGTTAAGAACTATATTTTTTCTTTCTTTTCTGCTCCCCTAGCTTCTGTATTCTGTCTCTGTCCCAAAAACTTGCAGTAAGCACAACAGTGTCATCGGTGCTCTCCCACTATGCAAACACAGTGTCCTGCAAGGACGCTCTTCAAATCACCACCATCACTATCCCCTTGTCCCTTRCAGCACAAACAGTGTGAAACCCAACAAAAAGCACCAGTTACTCCTTGACTGCCCCACTGGTACCATCACCAACAGTCACACCATGGCCACGATGCCACCACAGGAAGTCAAGCTCTAGGCCTTGACTCTGACCCAACTCTGCACTCAGTAGGAAACAACTGTGATGGGCAGACCCCAACATGGAGCAGTGGGTCTCAACCCATGGGGCATCGTGTTTTGCATCTGCCTCACTCGAGGACTTGCAGGAGCATCGGTCAAGGCGAGCACCAAGCACAACTTTGCAGTACTTGATTACTAGGGTTTATGAGGTTCACGAGGCCGGTCCTAGCAGAGATTGTCGCGGCTGAGATTAGCACTTGTCCTATCGGGAGCAGTGCAAGGAAATGCCTGTTGAGAAGCGCTCACAGGCCGAATAAACAAAACTACACCCAGGGTTGGGAGCGAGYTGTCAAGGCCGGGCAGCAGCTCCACTGCCCTGTTCAGGAGCCGCGCACGTGCCCGGGGCTGCCTGGCCTCTTGAGAGGCACGAAAAGAGCCCTGTGTGACCCCTCCAGCAAGACAACGACAGAGAAACTAAGGCCCTACATGTCTACTTGATAAAAAASAGTGTGTGTGAGGAGGAGCTTTAGCCTAATGAAGACCATCTGTAGATTCATCTCATGGAGAAATGTCTTCCTCAGGCAATTCAGAGCTACAATCTGGTTTCGGATGCTCTGAAGCGCTCTCTAAAGAAGCTCATCCCTTTCCCAGTATAAAAACATCCCCCAGAGACCAGCCTGCCCAAGATCATTTAGTCTGAGATGGGAAAMAGGGTTTTCCTGTGAGAAGGAGACATCCATGGCCACGGTGTCCCAGTGTCAGGGCTGTCACTGCCTCCCACCATCACTGCACAGCAGTGGAGGTAGGGGCAGAGAGGTCTGAAAGGACCCAGGACGCTGGCGTGCACTCACACCTACCTTCTTTCTTCATGCCGGCCCTGAAGCATTTCTTCAGCCTGCAGTATCGGCACTGGTTCCTCTTGTCTTTGTCTATCACGCACTGGCGGCTGAACCTGGCAGGGGACGGGAGGAACATGGAGCAACCAACCTGCTGACATCCCTATAGCCCTGGGCAGCCCCAAACGCTGTCCCAGGCTGGACTGAGCTCTGCATTGGTAAGCCCAGGGAAGAGCCTGTTCCATCTTTAACATCATCCTCCTTTRTGTGGATTAATTGTGCTATGTCCTACAGGGCCTGACCTGTCTTTAGCTCATTTGGCCTTGTTTGGAGGTAGAAAATCTCCTAATTCCTCTCCATTTCCATGGCGAATTTGGGAATCGATATGTGCTGCATAGACTTGGCAATGGGAAAAGCGACGGGGCAGGAACCTGCCATGGTGAGAAAACACAACGCAGGTCGCTCAGGGACTGTCATTGGCTTCCCCGGCTGGTCCGAAGCCAAAGGTGCAAAGGCTCGAAGACTTTCCAAGGAATTCACGTCTGCGATAAACAGTGGCGCCGTGTTAAAACACCACTGCTCACCAAATAAGGATTCACAGGCAGGGGAGGATTTGCCATTAGCTYGGCTTTGACTCTGCAGCCCTTCCCTGGCTAACAGCACGCAGTGATTTATGGGTTCCTGAGGAGGAATGTTCAAAGGAAAAATCAGTAGTAGCTATTTCCTCCTGCTGTTGGGAGCACACGGTGCCCGGGACGGCTGCGGCGAGGATGGGCAGCACCGTTGCCCAGGGTGTCCACAGGGGCTGGTGTGTTCTGGAGCGATAAGCGCCCCAAGGGCCTTTCGAAYAAACGGGGTGACTCTCAGTGCAAAAATCTGGAACGCCCTTAAAGGAGGAGGAACTCTGGGACAGAAGGAGAACTTCCAGGTTTTAATTAGAGATGAAGGGCTTCCACTTTTTTAAATTATTTTTTCCTCTTTAAGATAAACAACATTTTTTTCCTAAAGTCAACCAAGATAGCAGCAGTAAAATTTATAGCCTCCCTCTGGAAAAAAAAAAAAAAAAAAAGAATCACTCAAATGTATACTAGTGTATACGTGGACACGGCTCATTGGTGCATTGTAGATTCTCAGAGCAGTTGTGAAGTAGACAGGGATATGCCAGAATATGTATTTTAATTGGTTTGACAGCAAAACTAGAGAAGCTATGGGAGAGATGGAGGCTTCAGAGACGACAGGTTCTTGGAGACTCATTGCTTTTATGAGAGATATTACAGAGAAAAGCAGGAAATGTCTTATATGAAAAGAAATCTTTCACCTCCTTGGCATTCCCTTGCTAGGCTGTGATGAGGTCAAGTGCCACCCCATCCCCAGAGGTTGTACCTACATTGTCAACCCTCACATCTGTCAATCGTTCACATCTGCAAGTTCCCCTTGGTTTATATTGTGGGGAAAATAAGAGTGAGAAACTCATCCCTATAGAGGAGTTCCCCCAAATATACTGCTCAGTGTCACACAAGGTGTCACAGTGAGATGAGCAGAGCACTCTGAGGTAGCTCCCTCTCTTCTGGTCAGAGACCAAACTGCAGCATCGTGTTAGCACTCACACCACATTAATTCATCACCCGGGGGCCCCACTGTAGATCCTGATCCCTCACATTACGTACGATTCCAATAAATGGTACAAATTTCCAAAAGCAGGGGCGAGTACCTGCAGGAGTAGACGTGGTTCTTGCGGACGCTCCTCCTGAAGAAGCCCTTGCAGCCGTCACAGCTGGAYGCCCCGTAGTGCTTGCCGGTTGCCCGGTCCCCGCAGATGGAGCAGAGGGAGCTGATGCCGTTGCTGAGCAGGTTGGTGTTGGTTGACTCAGCTGCGATGGCCTCTGTGGGCAGAGCACAGAGCCCTGAGACCTCCCCATCAACCAGAGCAGCCCGATACGGAATCATGGTCCATGATTCACAACCATGCACATGGGATCTGCTGCAGGCAAAGCCTCCATCGTGCCCTTCTCAACCACAGCTAAGAGTTCCTGGCTCTCCCTTGGAGAGCCTCTCCTTGAGGCACTCATGAGAGCTGAGCAATTCCCACTCCTTTCCATGCTACATGCAGAGAAGCTGTGTCCAGAGATGAGATAGGAGCTTTTAAGGAGCATAAGTCTGAAGAACGCGGCTCAAAGTTTGTGCCCTCAGAAGACAGTGGAAAGGACACAATTAGCCCCAGTAATTACTCGGACACAGCAGGGACAGGAAGTGTGACCTGCTTCATGCACATGACAAGGATGACAGTGACAATAGGCTGCTGCTCTGAGCATCTCAGCTGCTCAAAGAGAGGGCAGCGTCTCTCATAAAGGTCACCTCAGTCCTCCCAAGCCTGCATCGTTTGCCCTCTGAATCACCCCATTGCTCGTTACTGGCTTCAGAGGGGTGCAGGAGGATCCTCTGTCTAAATTAGGCACCTAAAATTAGGTCATATGAAAGCCCTCTGTGATGGCCTCTGTTTGCACTCGCCCATTTGGGGCAGGAATAGCTCTGTCCTGGCTGGCTGCTGAAAGTCCCCTTTAAAGGTCTCCTGTAACCACCAGACTCTTAAGCCTCCTAATTTGAGGCATAGCCTGGAAAAGAAAAAAAAATAAAAATAATAATAATAATATAAAAAGGAGACACTTGAGAAGACCCAGATGACACAGTTTATGTCGTCCTGAGAAGAGCAATGTGTGCCTGGTCTGTCCTGACCCGGGCACTCCACTTTTATGGAATTATCATTCCTCTGGGAGCTTTCCCTCTTTGGCTTTCCACTCTGCAGCAGCAGATCTTCTGCTGCAGGGACCTGGGCAATGTTTTGGGGAGAAGTAGCATCCCACTATGGGGAYGAATCAGACTGGACAGAGCAAAGCTCCAGTCCTCTGTACCAAGCAAGGAGAAAATCTTCGACTTACTCAACAGGGAGCGATTGGCATGAAGGGAAGGGCACGAAGCGGGAGCGCCTGGGGAAAGCTTCCTAAAGCATAATGCATAAAAATAGCTTTGGATCATCCCCACACAACGTGTACAAATGCAGAGCAAGAGAGAGAGAGAATGCTATTTTGGAGTATGAATACGCATCAAAAATTTATAGTGAAAATATTTGCTATTCAATAAAAATTGCAATTGGGAGCCAAAAAAAAAAAAAAARAGAGAGAAGCTGAAACAGCTTTAGCTTTTCAAAACCTAGACACTTTCTTAGCTAGAGAATGAAGTCTTTAACATTAAATGAACTCTTTAAAAGAATTTATATATTTATGCTCTCAGAAAATGGCTTAAAAATGATTTTCCATAATTGTTTCTAGATGAAAAAATATTTAAATTTTCTTTAACACTTTTCATCATTCCAGTAACTTGCCAGTTTTTATATTTAATATTAACCATTTATTTTTTTTATACCACCTGAGAGACAAGGTCGTGACCGACTGTAGCTCATGCTGTACAAACATGAAAGCCATTTTTCCTCCCTTCGTTCCCAAAAATGTTTTAATCTAAATATCACCTTCTAATAAAGGGATGAATAAACAAGTAGACTGCAGCAAGAAGGAGGTAACAAGAAGAAAAATGCCAGTGTTTGCATCTTTCTTAGGTCACGATGACAGAAATTTACCTCTTCCCCAAATCTGCATGAGATATTCCCAGMTCTGACCTTTGTCAGTAGGAAACTTAGTCTATGCCTGAGGTGTTTCATGGCGATTTACATTGTTTTTCTGAGTTTTATAGCACTTGCTAATTCAGTACAAAATAAGCTGCACCASAATACTCTTTCCAGAATAACTGCACTTATTGCTAAATATTTACATATCAGTTACTCCATCCGTTTGTCGTTGTTTTCTGAAGGAGCATGTGATCACAAACAAAGGCGCAGAGTGCGCTGGATTCCATTAAAAGAAAAGCTGCACAACAGAAGTAAGGATAGAAAAGCCAATTTCKCTCCCCGCTCCACCCATGATTTCTCTAGTGACTTCAGGGGATTTGAACCAAAAATCACATGATTTGGGTCTCCGATGGACTCCTCATTCCTCAGCTGAGTCCAGATTGCAAAACGTCCTCTGAGGCTGCAAAGCATTTCCTCATCAGAGAAGCCGTTTTCCTCCTTATGTCAGTAGGACACGTGAGGAACTGTTTGCTAAGGAGAGGAAGACATTCCTAATCTGGCCTTAAATCCCATTTTACTTAGGGAAGGATCATCAGCTCTGACCATGTGATGGTCCATGGAAGTTACTGAGCTCAATTTTGCCCTCACTCATACCCATAGAATCTATAGAAACAAAAACTCATAGGCTACAATTCAGCTGGGTAACTATACACTAGTGGGGGACCATTGTAATGGTTAATTGTAATTAATAATACATGTTATAAACCCAGCTCACTGACTAATGAGGAATTCCAAGTGCACAGAGGAGAGCAAASGCACAGCAAACACCATGGGCTCAGGAGGAAGGTTTTGGTGTGGCCTTCACCCTACCCTGGATTGGGGGGAAACCCTTGATTTGGGGAACACCCAAACGTGCTCAGACCTGGATCTGGTCCAAGTCCAGGAGGCTGAATGCAGATGAAACAAACTCCTAGATGGCCTCACCATGATGCTCAGAGATGCTCGGATAGAGCGGTTATGGATACTCATTGCYRYGATATAACCAAGCAGCTCCTAACCCAGGCCAGCYTAAMARCTCYGAAACAACKCCTGGTGGGATACGTCTGCTGACCRACAGGCCCAGATCACAACAGATCTTGAAAACCTCTCTGCTGCTTTTCCTTCCTGTTATTTTCCAGCTACTGAGCAGGCAGCAGYCCCTCTCTYTCCTAAACACCTTTTGCTCTAGGACAGCCACCTCGCAATGTTTTCCAGAACGGTTTTAGATTTGCATGCCCAGAACCCGAGGCCGTTCYTGGCACGTGCCCTTTGCAGCTACCAGCAACACATCCCACGCATCAAATTGCAAGTGTCGGGCTGAATGCAAAGGATATGGAAATGTGGATCCAGGGGATGAATCGCACCCAAACTAGAGCCCTAAAACCGCTGCTGTAAAATGTGGGCACGCAAACGCCGGGCTGGAGCGGAGCTGGCGCTGCAAGCTGGGGCCGAGGTGTCCACCGACACCCAGCCAGAGAATCAGTGCCATATAGCAAGCTAATCATGYTATATAATACATACTTATATCGATATATTTTACAAACAAGCTGATTGTGACAACTCTGACAAGAGTGTTCTAAAATGGCTAATAACAGCACACAAAAACAACGTGAGAATACGCCTTGCAATGGCAGCCAAGATAAAGGAAACAAGTTGGTACCAAACGGGGATATTTCTGCAGCTACAACAGRTATTTGATAAAGGAGAGGCAGGATTACCCTCGTTTTTCATTCATTTCCTTTTGCCATTTTTTCTATTTGAAACAGATAACTTTCTTATACTCCTCCTCCTCTCTCATAATGGGTTCTATTCTTTATTTTTGAATTAATCTGAAAACATTTGGCAAATTATGGSCTTCTTAAAGGTGGAGGATCCAAAATAGTAACTCAATAACTACAGCAGCTTTCTGAAACAGAATGCTTAACACCAGAAGTGCTCCACACCATCAATCAAACCAAATTTGTGATGAAAAAGATACCTCAAAGGAGGAAATAATTGCTTTTTTAAAAATGCCTTATTTGAAAATTTTCCATGTTTCACACACACACACATACAAAAGTACTCTGAATGCATTTTATGAACATTACCCAAACTAAGCTTATTGAGTTTAACAAATTTTAAAACATTTTTGGAACTACTGCCTTTTTGTTTGAACTGCCCTTTTTGGGGTGTGTGCAGGAACTGAACTCAATTGATGGGYAGAAAATTTCCATGCATGGACATTTCAGCTCTTTTTTGAAGTTATTTTTACAAACTGTAGAAGAGGACACTTACCCAAGACAAACAAGCTAATTTCAAAACAGCTAGTTCCTGAGAGAACGTGTTACTCATTAACAACTAAGCAAATAACCCAATACTGATCTGGGTAAACTTGAGAAAARCTGAACCTGTCAGTCTCACGTAACGAAACAACGTAAAGAGCCCCAAACAGATTTCAGTAGTTTGATTTGYCAAAATATAGTGAATTTTGAGAAAATTTGTACTACAGTAAAAAAGCAAAAAATATCTCGTGTTCAGAAATGAAGCGGAACATCTGTGTTGAATAACATTTCTGGAGTGGGATGGTAGATGGAAACCTTTCGGCAAAAATAATAAGAAACAAGATCCAGTCTATCTGGCACTAGCAAAAACAATTTAAAATCCTTTACTTAGGGATAGAAAGAGCTTTTCTGGAAGTTGATTTTAAAATAAAATTTCTCCRGGCCTTTTAATTTCACTTACCTAGTGACACTGTGCGTGTCCCGGATTAATAAATCTAATCATTTTGTGCTGTGGGAAAAATCAGTCTGAAACCTTGATTTCTTCTGATGCAACAACTATGAACAAATGCAAGACAATAAAAAGACCTTCTTAATTTCACTAAATTTCTTAACAAATTGAATGCAATGTTGCCGAAATGCTCCAAAGGCATTGCAAAAATTGGTATCATACTCAGTTACACGATCATTTGTATATTATATGACTAATATATGCTTTATTTTTCAGGCAGTGGATAGTTAATGTCAAAGAAGAGCACTTGCATTAAGTCAGACTGCTTTTCACTATTTATATTCCCCAGACAAACCATGCCGTGTGTTTTATRTCTGTGAACAAAGTGAAAGTGCTAGAATATAAAAATTTACACCTCACGGCAAATTTTCGCATGTGTTGTAAGGGTTTTTGGGCAATCCTGGTAGCAAACATATACAACAAGTGTTCTTTGGGAATTGCTTCTCAACCTAYGTATTCTACTAAGTCAAGTCAGACACACGGTCTGTTGTAAGAATATTGATGGCGTCTTTTGTCTTTTCCAAGGATTAAATTTGAACCTCAGTCACGGAGGAGAATGAACACAATTTTTTATGACGAAATGCTAAGTCATTCCGGGGGACAAACTAATGGTGTTCCACCAGGAGTTCCACCAGCATTTGCTGTACCTTGTGGGGTCTCCTGGGTGTGACTCTTAATACGTTAAGGGAAGAAATGACGCAAAATATGACCCGTGAGGGAAGGAGTCCCGTATTTCAGCCCAAATAGAACTGCAGATTCAACAGCAGTTGACAGGTGAGCTGCTTAAATATTACCCCTTCCACCCTTTGCCCCACACCTCCTATCTGCCTTTTCCAGGTGCTCAGTTTTTCGGAAAGGAAAGTAGAGGTTGTTCAAGAGGAGGAAGCGAAGAGAAATCTCACCAGTGTTATTTGGAAGCACCCGCAGGTTGTCAAATTCCAGCATGGTATAAGAGGAATCCAAGGAGTCGACGTAGTCGGGCATATCCATGTCCATGATGGACTGACAGAGCTTCATTATTACTTGTCAACAGCCAGGGAAGAGGCGAAAACGGCGCCGCTGTCAATCACGGCCAAGGCTTCCTCTGCGAAGAGAGGCACCTCGGCCCTTGAAATGACAAATCATTACCCAGCGCTGGCCGCAGTCCCCTCCCCGTGCCGGGGGACAAGGGACGAAGCTTCTCCCTCTCCCTCACACACAGTCCCCTCCCTTCCCGGGGTGCATCTGGGCTCTGAGTCCTGATAATAGGATGTAGATAAGGCCTAGACTCAAACAACTTGGATTGCATCTTTGGGTCAATACAGCCTGGTTTTATGGCCGTGCCTGTGCAAACATTTTGAAAAGGGCTGCGAGGAGGCGTTCACACACACGAGCTGCTCTTCGGCAATGGTCGCATCAAATAATGCCCATGTTGGGTCGATACTGCCTTATCAGCTACCAGCCCACGGAGAAAGATGAGTGATGTCACTTGAAGCTGGAGAAGAAAATGAGTCAGTGTCATGGCTGGCTGAAGGTTCAAGGCGCTCCGAGCTGGTGGCACTGCCAAGAGAGTGATGAGCAGCAACGCTCATTGAATCTCACCTTGAGTTTCCAGAGGGGCTCTGGCTGGGGTCACAGTCAAGCTTCACATTTAGCCCAGGAGACATCATGTCACCTTCATCCATCACCCCCCATCCCTATCACCCAGGTCTTCCCACTCCTGCCACAGGCCAGGCATGGTGTCAAAGAGCTCACACTGAGCAAGCTGTAGGTTGCAGCTGTAGGTTGTCAGGGCAGAAGGTTTCAAGCGATGGCAAATGAGGAAAATGGAAAGTCTGGAAGTGATGGGACAGACTCCAAAGCAGGTGTGTAGTATTGCATTTCATGTTGATCCATAATGACTTTTACTGGGAAAGGCCCATCTCATGAAAGCGCAACTCCAGTTTCTCCCACAGGACTCTGGATTTCTTAAATTTACTGTATTTTGCCCAGAAAGTTCTTTCCTTGTTAAGAGTCATGAGTTTTACGGCAAATAAAAGAGAGTCATGCACTTTGCTAACGCAATATGGCTTGAAATGGTTGGTTTACTCCTGGTTTCATCTTCCAGGCACCTTCCTTGACCTTACCACTCCCTCTCCAGTGACGTCGGTGTGTGTCAGAGATCCTCTCTTTTCCATGAGTTGTTCTGTGAGGTCCAGTTCAACATCCTGTCAAACTTGGAGGAAAGAAGAGTCGAGAAATAGAGAGATGTTTTGCCAGAAAAGGAGCTTTGGCCAAAAAGAGAGGCTTGCCAGACTGCCTGAACTCTCACTGAACTGAGAATAGGGCGGCCTCGGTCTATCCTAGCAAAYTCCAAATAGCAAGAAATATCCCCAAACTGAGTTTTGAAATATCTTCGATACACTCACTTTGATTTCATACACACAAACCCAGCGTTTCGAGCAGGCTGCTAGAATTTGTCCACATTCTGGGTACAGTAAGTAGACTTTGCAACGTGCTAACTGTAGATGGGCTTTTCCCCTATAAAGATTGGAAGCAAGACCTTTTAGCTTTATTTTCTTATCATTTGTGGGGCATAAAATAATTTCACGTGCTATAGATATTTTTTTCCTTCTCTCCTTTTTTAAGAGCACACTGTAACTACTAGCGCACAAATGACTCCTGGGTTAGATAAGAAGTTATGTTTTTATCCTTGGACTCTGCCCTTAGGCTTTCAGTAATGCCAACATCAGCTAAGTTAGCATCTGATTAGTCGTTCTTGCATCTTACTCAATGTCAGCCATAATTAGGCTTATTAATCTGGCACATTTTTGTGGACTGAGCTATGAGCGCACTCCTGCCTCACTCCCCTTGCAGCCATGCAGGGACAGGCAGACTGATTGCTACAGTTCCCGTGGGATTYCTATGGGTTCTTGGCTATTAAGATAGCCCTACTTACAGGTAGTCACCATCTTTTCAGAGAGTTGTGGTCYGGAAAGAAGATGCTGGGCTCAGAGGCCTGAGGTCATCAGCATTAKGTTTGGAAACCCCTCATTGTTCTCRGYCCTGCAGTCCAAAGCGATGGTCAAGTCTTACTTCCAAAGGCTGTTGGGTGGTGAGGCCTTGCTCACATCTYTCTCCTTCTAGAAATAAGAAAAAGTTATAGTGCAAATTTCTCAGTTCAGGTCCAGGCTTTCAATGCCACATCCATAGCACTGATCACCAYGGATGTGCTATTGAAGGTGGTGCTGCAACGATGCTATACACACAGCTCTGTGCATCTCAGATGCCAGCACGCTGTTCCAGAGCACTCCAGCACAAAAGCAGCCCTGGACGTTACTGAAATCTTGCTGAGCTCTGGAAGCAGACATCTGCCCTGACCAAGAAGAGGATGATCTCTAACTGATTACTTCATTTCCTTACAACTATCTTACCTGACAGAGCGGGCTGGCTGGGATGCTGAGCCTCCAGTTGACTTAGGGTGGAGATTCAGATTCTCTTCTGCTGCAGTTTGCAGAGAAAACTTTATTTCTTTGCATCAGGAGTGAGGTTGACCAACTGTTCTCTGCTGCGATGCCGTTCCCAGCACTTGAGTTCTATCATGGAGCAGAGAGCTCTTAGGAGTAACAGTGTCCGGGTAAAAACTGGACAGAAAAACACCTTCTTCCCAGTTTTCAAATGGATATTAACCATCCTCCATATAGAGTTAACCTTCTTTCTAATATATTTTCCATTTATTCCTTTGTTTCTTTGCCCACAGCTGCTAGAGATAGCTAGAGGGAGAAGGAGAAAGCAGTTATGTTTAATAAAAATAGCTCAAATTTTCAAAAATAGTACTCTGAGAATGAATCAGTGTGGTGTCTTACACTGGAGAGGACAGCAGGCAAGCTCTGACCCACATATGGTTTCAATAAGACAACACACTTATTCCTAGAAATAAAAATGGATGCCTTTGGGATTGTTTATTAGACAAGGTAAAGAACAGGAAAGATAAGAACTCTGATTAATTAAGCGAGAATACTAAATACCAAGAGCATGCTGCTAGCAATAACATTTCTTTGGCAAAGTAAAGCGGTATGAATAGATATTTTCCAACTATGGCATTTGTGGATCCTGTTTTTTAAAGAAAAGAGCACATTTAAAAGCCTTACTACCACAGGCTTGAAGATTTACTCCATTTGAAAAGTAGAACAAATATAACTGTCTCCTGACCTCGTAGTGTCTGAATATAAAATTACCACTCTCCATAAAATTACCTACTTTGGGAGATAGTGTCTGCATAAAAACACTGGTGGAAATACAGAAGCCAATGGGGATTTTACTTTGGGTAACATGTAATTAGGGTCACTATGCTGCTGAAATTATAAGCAGTGTGAAATCAAATCATTAACATATAATCACCACTGCAGACACGAMAAATTTATCCAGAACAGATGTCTATAAAACAAATTCCCTCTTTTCTTGAGTAATTTCTCATGGTCTGAGGTACATAGCATTGAATGAGGCTTGTGATAGAGCTARCAGCAAAGTCTCTCTTAATCTGTCAGATATTTCTTATTGCTACAAACATTTCCAGTGCTGTGATTTTTACCATGTAGTGAGGAGCCAGTTGGTCTTCCAATTATACCTCCTAAAAGTGTTTGGTAAGTGTGATAAGTTTTTGTAAAATAAAAGCAGTTTAGGAAAAGTATTTGGTTGAATCTTTACACTTCTTTTTTTGCCTCCTCAAGAAGCATCAAGACAATACATTTACCATGCTATAAACTTACTGTATATTTAAATCCAGAGCAGCAGTCACATCAGAAGTTCTTCTCCACTGCATCCCTGCACCAAGTGGCCACCAGCACAGCTGCTGCTTCCTGCTTCATCTACTTCATGATGGATGGGCTCCATCTCCAGCAGAGTCAAATTATTTAATCAAAGACAATTTAGTTCTTCCAGTSCTGTGACATGGAGATGTATAAGAGAACAAGGAGGGGCAGATGAACTGTGGCTCCAGCCTCACCCTCCACTCTTGGATGATCCAAGGCAGAGAATATGCCATCATTTCAGTACTCATCATCTCTAGGATATTTTTCTGTTCTGTGCAATAGAGAAGGCCTATTGCTGAGACAGGATTTGGGTTTTCCTGCATGTGACTGCATGCACAATGGGTTTCTGCCCTCACTGCATGTCAGGTCAGCACAGGGGAATTGCTCAGGAGTTGCTCAGAATCAAGAGCTGCCGCCTTTCCTTGCAGCTTGGCCTTGTTGGGGATATGCCATTCAGCCCAACACAGACCCAGTTCTAGCTCCTCTCCRGCCACTCACTCAATGCTACAGATCTCAGAGGGCCACCCTACCCCCAGGTAATAGCTAATGGCAAATGACCAACTAGCAATGTGTCCCAGAAAAGAGTTATCCAAAACCCTCAATAAATCTTGACTTTGACTCAGTGGCCATTTTGCATTAGCACTCCTTTCATCCCCTGCCAGAAACCCCCACTTCAGTAAGAGTGGCTCAGTTCTGGCTCTAAGTCCTCYTGACATGATAGAGATTCTCCAAGGTCCAGTCTCTTCAAGACTGGGATTGTTTAGAGAGGGACAAAATTCTGGAGCAGGATCAAGGACRGGGCCAGTGAGTCACATCCTGAGATGGTGAGCAAAACCAAGAGATGAGTGAGTCAGGGCTTGTGCTGTCTCCTGACTGATTTATAGTTTGGTATTGACAGCAGGGATGACATTAGCCATGCAACCTTCTTCAAGTCATAGTGATGGATGTGGGGTAATACGTCACCCGTCATGCAGGAAGACAACTGCTTTGATGGAGGAACAGAGACACTGAATGTGTAGCATGCAATARTATCTGCTATGAAAGAAACAACAGCTCTAGCTATGTTATTTTGAACCAGAAGGAAAACAGTTAAATGAGATTCTACTTTTCCTCTTCCTTCATTCTCTACCAAAAATCAAATACTTCAGGTGCAATTCAGGCTGTGGAATTACTAAAATGCAAGGTTTGTTCAGGCRAAGGGATCCTTCTACATGTTCATGACCAGCTTGCTACAGTCTGGCTGGAGCYATCCCCAGGATAGGTACTTATCCTAACATAATGGTGCAAGCAGGGAAGATGCAATCACATAGATTTTGGTGTTTTGAGGAGGTAACCTACCTCACTGGCCAGCTGTACTGCAGTTTCTCCCCAGGCACCACATCTCCAAGCAGGTAAAACCAAGAGGTGATGATGCTATAACTCTCCTTTCTCTCCAAACAAGTGCATTTGTCTTCCCTGCTGCCTAATATATTTACTTAGCAATTAATCACTTTTGGTTTAGCTCAATTAAATTTAATCCTTCCTCGCAGTCCTTTGGGGAAAACAGAGTTCGGCAGACTCCAATCACTACACGGAACAAATTCTTTCAGGATGACGTTTTTCGTTTTYAAATTTTCTGAGTTTTGGACATGTTTTCCACTAGGTTTGAATGATGGATTCTSGTCTTTAGGATCTGTCAAACACAAATCATATGAAGACTCTAGTGCCAGCAATAGTTTCAAGCTGGTGAAGATGTGAAACTCCCAGTTATGGCTTTGTTGTGCTCACTGTTCAGCTCGGGGGAAAGCTGGACTGGTTTTGGGGAATAAATTGGACATGTTTTACATTTTTCTAGTGACCAAAGGTTAACCTGATGGTTGGTTCTCTGGGGGTTCATACAACTTTCAATCTTGGCTAAGATCAGAATTTCAGAAGCACTAAGTGCTCATTAAGGTTTCTAAAAATGAAAAACACTGAATATGAAATCTGTTGAGAAACAGGAGCTTCAACTAAGAATAGCTGGATTTTCAAATGCTCGTGTAACTACAGGTCACAGGTGTTTTGGAAATAAATCACAWTTTTGGCCACCAGAGGAATATGTGACCTCCCTTGATGGTTCTTCCACGGGATCTTCTCAAGTCCGATTCCCTTTGCAGACCTGTTCCTCACTGGCAAACACTTTGTACCAAACATCTGACCCTGCACACACYGGGCTGAATTAGCTGGAACTTCTCTTCTTTGTTTTCCACAAGCAGGAACAAATTCTCAGAAAGGGGAAACACCAGCAATATTTCCAAAACTGATGATTTTTCCTCACATCAACAAACACATCTATCAGTGAGAATTCTCTGGTGATATTTCAGAGAACTTCTTAGCTCTTTTTCTTTCCTGAAAAATCAGTTTTGAAAAAAAAAAAAGAGAACAAATTCATTAAATATTTGGAGTACTTGGCTACATTCTTTCTGCATAGTTCGTGAACATCTTTATTTTACCTTCTATAAACAGGTGAAAACTCATATCCCATGTGGCAAACTCCAGAAATTTTGAGGAACAACTTCATATATCTGTAAAAAGAAGGATTTCAGAATAGATCATATCTAGTGCCATCAGCTCATGAAAGTGAAGCACATAGTTTATTTTAATGGATATCTCACCTGTTTAAACTCCTGAYATTTCCTTAGTAACTTAGTCCCTCTCTGTATTTTCATGCCATATTTGCTTTATATGAGATAAAGATCAAAAGACGTGGCTCAGATCCAGAGAAACATCAAGTTTGTGAGCTGACCTTTGTAATCATCTGAATCATCATCTAGGTTACGGCAAATTGAAATCATGTTTTTTTATCAGGGAAATAAGAAGCCATTCACCATTTTGTAGCGTATTTTTTGGGTTCTATTCTTCTCCTACTCCCCCAGATTTTCTAACTTCATCTCTCTTCAGACAAACTAATAGCTCGGAACAAATATGAAATTCCTCCAAATTACTCTTTTTGGTGTTAATTTCCAAGTAAAATATTGAGCAACATCAGCACCCTTAATTGTGCCTCTGGCTTCCTTTCACTCCCATATCTTTTTGCAAGTCATCTATTTAACAGAGAGTTTTTCCAATTAAGAATCCTCTCTTTCTCCRGGATATTACAATATGCAATTTAATCTTGATTGAGATCTGCTGGCATTTCTGGAAACAAAAGCTAGTGATGAAAAATGACCATCCYAAAACCCTGGGTTTGGTGCTGCTTCAGTCATCTGGGATGCTCTCAACTATGCTAGACATTGCAGGGGACATTTTCAGCTGGGTACATCAGATGATTAGAAACCACTGAAGATCGTCTGAATATTCTCATGGGAATTGCCAGAGAGACCATTAGAAAGTCAGATGAGTTTCCTTCCAAATATTCATGCAGAAGAAGTACTTGAACATCTCTAAATAGCTTGTCTGATAGCGCAAAATAGAGTCACTAAATGTAAATATAAGGAGCTAAGAAAACACAGCACTTCAAGAAAACCAGTTTTCAAGTTTTCAGTTTTCAACTGAGCTAATCCATTCTACATTTGYGTGTCTGATCTTTCCCAAGCACAAAGCTCTAGTGGAGCTCATGAGCAAGAAAGCACTGAGAGAGACGGTCTTCATCCTGAACGCATTGACTGCACCAGCAAACAGCCTCCCATTTACACTAGGGATCAGACAGCTGAAGCACTCACCTAAAGAAATATCGATTTTCTAACGGTGTATATCTAAAATGATTATCTTATTGAAAGCAATGTGGCTTGGGGGGCAAAAGGTATGAGTCTTAGTGGATAACACCAAAGGGATAAGCAAAAAAGAAGCACGATAAAAATCAGTATAAAATGACAGGTTAGCCTAGAGAACTGGAACACAAGATCAATATCCATTTTATCTGCTTTTAAAGCAATAGATGAGAAAACACAGTCGTCCCTGGGAGTAACTATTTCTTTCCCCTCTACACGTATCCACAAGTAGTCATTATAAATCATCCATTTCAGCCAGGCAGTAACAGACAGAAAATGAGTATTTTCAGCAAATATTTAACCCAGCAATGTCACTCAGTAGATTATCCTGTGGTTCTGTCAAGAATCAAAGCTCTGAGGCTCTCCGATACCAGTGAAAATAGAATCACTGACCTTGGTTAGGATATATATTTGTATTCTTATGGCCGTTAGTACAAACTAGAGTGCCTATCATTCCAAGAAACCAGACATACATCCCATAAGGGCTTTTCCTTTTCTTCTCTTTTTTACTTTTTTTGATGAAAYGTGATCTACCAGAGTGGTTCAACTATGTCCTCAAGCCAAGAAGTGGTTCTCCTAAGTCAATGAACACCAGATGCATCTTACTCTATTCCTGGCATTTCAAAATGACTCCAATCATCTATAGGTAGATACATTTTTCCTATATATTTTTCCTTATGTGAAAGGGGAAATTATTTTAAAAGTATTTGGGGCAAAACCAGAAGAATTTTCTTCCTAAAAGCTTCTCCCACAAAAAAAAAAAGTGGTAAGAAAATTTATTGACATCTTGGAAGGATTTTTTTTAACGCTTTGAATTRGAGAAGTTATTGTAAACATCAAGCTATATTTTCCCCATCATGCCCATTTTTGAATACTTGGGTTTCTTCCTGCCTTCCTTACTCATAATTGCTGCTCTCTGAGACTAGTGGGTATAGTAAGAGAAAGTGTCTGTTTACTGAGTGACAAATACCTACATACACTAAATTCCTAGTTTCACAGATGTTTTCAGGAAGTTATAACCCCCGATAAATCTTTGCAGACCACTGAGATGAATAATATTTGYGGATGCATTTTTGAGGCTGCCGAAATGGAGAGGTATTTGTGGCTGCTGGCTTTACCACTCACATGGAAAAGTCTGTTTTCCTTATATCTGTCATATAGGTTGTCTTTCGCTCATATGTCTTTAATTAGATTGATTGCATATCGTAGAGAGTACATGAAATACTTCAAAATTGGAGTTGGGCTGCCAATGGTGCGGTCTCTTTTTTTCTTTGCAAATATTCAGTGTCAAAATTCCTGCAAGGCAGAGTTTTTAGCAAATTGTCTTGAATGATTTGCATAATACATAACAACTGTCACACGCTAAGGGCAGGTCTTGGAGGTAGGTCTATGCTGTTGACCAGTTTACATAAGCAGTGGTCAAACTGAACCAGCTCTTTCATGAGGGAATCAYACTGAAATCAGTCAGTTATTGGAGGTCATAGTCTCAGCCACTTATTTTAACGAGAACATATGGATTCAAGAATTATTAAGATCTCACCTAAATCTAACCCAAAGCAATATATTTACTGGGCAAATACACAAAAACAAGTGCACAAATATCTTAATTTTATCTGAATGACCTCATGGATCTGAATACAGATTCTTGATCCCCTCTCTCAGAGCCATCTAACAAGCAAGATCCTTCCTATGTTTGAGAGGTATATTTTTGTCTAAGAGAGGCTGTTGAGCCTAATATTGTAGCACAGTAACCAGTGTGGACTTTGCTCACCATTTTGATAGARGTTTCCACTCGACATGCCCGACTGCTCAGGGAACCAGTCTGAGAAGAATGCAATGAAGGAGAAAGCTTGTCTCTGTTCATCACGGCCCTACTTGGAATAAGATTCCTTTTATTATTATTATTACTCTGACCACAATGTTTTAGGCTGAACCAAATACAAAACATCCCGCAGGACCCTCCAGCCAGGTCGCTGAATCAAACATGACCATCTGCAAACTCCAGATGCTGAGACCATTCTCAGCCTGAATAATTTCCAYMATCAGCTGYMTTTGCCTAAGAGTAAAAGGGGTACRCRRTGGGGTGAGGATTGGCAGGGGAARWGTCTCACCCCAAACTTCAATTTCCAAATAATGGCATTGTTTTGCAATACATTTCTGTCAATAGAGCAGTCCATGTGGCTCCACGTTGACTGGGAGATAACAAAAATAATTAAACTTTTCCTTATTCTTCTTCTCCCCTCAAYTTGGCTGAGGAAAAGTTGCTGGAAAGCTCAGGACTGGCCTTACCTTGACAGCCAGGGCACTCACCATGGAGCCATTGGTCCTTCTGCTTGTGCAACAGTAAAAATCCCACCAGTCTCACTGGAATACTGTCTCAGGATTACCTGCTGTTATTTAGAAACACATTCCAAAAGAGAAAAAAAAATCCCTAAGACGGTGGTATTTACTATATATCTGGAGAGAAAAAGAAGAGGATATTCACAGTCTTAYAGCACTCGGGTTTCGCAGTGGTTTGAGTTACGTGGATATAAAAGCCACTACTGCCACCCTTGGATCCTCTCCACTGCCTTCGAACACCCACTGCCTCGACAGGACCAAGCTGTTGAACAGCGAAGGTTTTAAGGAGAGGCTCAGCAGCTCCAGATAACACACACAAATTTCCAGCTTCGCTACGTTTCCATTGCCCATGTGGAAGATCCCGACCTCTGTCCCTCCATTTTGCACTCCCGAACCCCCTATTTCAGGAGGGGAAATAAAGTTCAATCCCGGAGGCGCTCTCAGMCCCAGGCCTCGCCTCTGATTTCAGTTATGTTTAGAGCATAACATGGGGTTGTTATTCTGCGGTCCTACGCTGAAATAGGTCAGTGTGGCCTCCCAGTTAAAAACTGCCTGCCAATTATACTATTCCCCAGGCCAAAATTCTGCATAAAAAACACCCATGAAATATTAGCAGAGGGAAAAGGCTCCTTATTGCTCTTATTTACATTTCAGCAGCACTTAGAAGGTGGATTCTTCCAGACCAGGTGGTGTTCAGAAATAAAATAAGAACCTACAATACACAAAGCAGASAAAAGGGAGGAAGGAAAATTGGAGTGAAGCAAGGAGTGCAGGAAGCTGCTGGAAGGAGAAGCCAGATACCTTCAACCCCAGATGCATCTTTCCTGTTGCATCTGGCTCCTGTGTTATGAGATGCACCCGAATCCAGATTGCAGTGTGGATGAGGGAGTTTAATAAAATCTCCAACTATTTTAACTTAAAGAGGCCCCAAACGCTGACCTGCACAACTGATTCCTCTGTGCAGGACAAGWMAGTCCCTGGCCATAATTTAGCCGTKTCTTYAGCTTCAACAAAGTGGCCACTAACTTAAATAAAAGGAAACACCATCCATTTGCAATCAAAACATTTTGACCAGAATTTCATTGATTTTTATAAAGGATACTACAACGGTGTACTATTGACAAGACTATAAAAGTCAGGAGCTGGTTCCTCAGACAATAACTAGCCTAAATCCATGAGCTCTGCAGTGATACTGACTGGACACCTCCAGTACCTCTGCTTACTCACATTTACAGCTTCCAGMTTTCATTTATCCTCATGAATAACCAGGCCAACAACAGCAGATGACAGGCATTTAATAGTTGCAATASCCTATTTAAGTCTGTTGGCCTAGTATTCTACCTAGAAGAATATGCAACATTAATTAGSTCCATTCTTTTCCCGGAGAGCTGATGGAAACACAGCCACAGGGCACACTTCCCCAGGCAACAGCCAGCTTTAATGATTTTTTTTTATTATACTAGAAGTATTTGTATTGAATCTCTCTAAAACAGAGAATAATCACAAAGAGTTCCATTGTTGTTTAAACACTTGCTGTCGAGCAGCAATTGCATTGKACTTTGAGCTAATGGAAGAGAGTGATTTGTTAGTTTTTGTCAGACTAGAGGAAACTGGCCACATTTCTTTGCCTTTTGCATTTTCATTATCAGCRATGCACAACACGTCGCCTCCAGTTTCCATGAACCAACTACTGCCACCACCCTCTGCACTTATTTTTTGCTCTGTCCCATGTTGCTGCCAGTCAGAACCGACTCGGGAATATACAGTGTCATATCCTAATGTTGCTTTTCTAAAAGTATAAATCAGGAGAAAGCCCACAGATATAAATGGAGTCATTTCCAGTACAGCAGTGGTGTAATGGCATAACTGATGGCTGAGTTTAGTGCAAAATATTAAGAAACCAGCCAACATCCACTGCACGCACTGGAGAAGACAATCTGCTATACATTGCTCGACCAGACTTCTCTGCTCCAGTATATTTTAAACTTTCATAAAAATCTAGTGTAATCCTTGCTTGAAAAATAAATCCCAGACAAAAACAATAACGATAAGAGGTTTTCAGAGAAAGCAATATTTACTACGGCAAGACCATGAGTTTTATAAATTAAATAATGAAATCCATATCTTCAAAATTGATTTTTRTGGCTATACTTTGATGGTAATCAGAGATCTCTACAAACCTTAGCAATATGTAGAAAAATCCTGAGGGCACTGCATAGCTGACCACCACTGAGAAATGGCCAGATGTAGTGGGAAAAAATATTTCCTTAACCATGCGTAGGTCTATATGCAGTAACACTAGAGAAAYCAGGTCTCCTAACACAGGGTTATTGTGAAATTGCCAGAATTTTGCCCAGAATTCTGCATGATTAAACCCATGCAGGGCTTAAAGAAATCCCGTTATTAATATTGCAGGAGATCAGCACAGAGGATCACATCACCCGCACCGTTTCCATCGCATTTGCTCTTAGCTCGTGCTAGCAGGAGGACACTCCTGGTCCAGCCACGGGTACCCCGCAGCAGGGCTGAACACGGTCACCCTTCCCGGGGCAAACAGAGGCCTCACAACACACTGCACATCAGGCATCAGTTTGGCTAATTTAACAAAATCCACTTTAATCGGCGCAACCAAAGAGCAAAACGTTGATCAGATGCTCAGGCTTTCCTCTTACTCAAGATGGCAGCAGAGATATGAGTCATTTAGCAGAGCCGATTCCAAGATTTATTTCCTGCAACTCTAAAACGCCTGTTCTCTGCTCACTAGAAACAGATTGATTTGGGGCTGGAACAAAGCAGAATCTCATAGAAAATAAAATAAGAGACTCGGGAGATGTTTCCGGATGTTACTTACTGTGCCCTGTTGCTCCTGGCCWTCTCCAATTCTTTCCACATAGGAACACATGATGTTTGCACAGCCTCGTTAGAGAAATGACTTGTCTCCAGGTCACAGTATCAGAGAGACAAGCTGGAGGAGTATCCTGGAAAAGAAGAAATGGACAATGTGGAACAGATGTGGTGGGGTTTTTTTTTCCTTTAATTGCTTATTGCAGATGCAGCCCAGTAAATAATCCACCTGCTCTCTTCCCGCAGGGATAATTATTCACCCCATGGTCCCGGCCAACTGAGTTTATGTTTCTGTGCCTCATTTCACCTATCAGTATCCACCAAAGTGCTGGGCAAGTGCAGACTTCTTGTAAGTAACTACACGTTTCTGCACCTCCCTGCAATGCTATGAAGCTTTCCCCAGCTTTCCTCATGGTTTMACTCAAAACCACCACTTTTAGTGTAACTCTTCCATCAGAGTGTTACACCTGGGGGTGTTTCAATTTCAGAAAGCTTTCCAAACAATGAAAAAAAGCCTAATCATAAGTGAGGTATCGGTAACAAAGAGGTATTCTTGGTGCGGTTGCTTATATGCATAGAATCATTTGGGGAGTAGGGTTGTCTGTAGGCATTTGCTGGAATTAATAGTGGATTTGGGATACTGTATATGAGAGCACAAAGTACATGTCACAGCGGCAAACAGTGCACTCCACATCTGAAATCTCTATTTCTTCTAAAATTAGCTTTTGTTTCATCATAAGGACTGACCAGACAGGACACAGTGATACTTTCTGAATATTCAGGTTTAGTTAAGGATAGTGTCTGGTTTGCTCATGTTTTGTTTTTCTAAAAGGTTTTTACCTGAGTGTTATATACACCATGTTTATGGACGGTGTTTATCATTTTCCCCACATATTTCAAGACTTGCACTTAATAACATGAGGCTAAAAGCATTTGTAGCTCATTCTGACGCAGGTCACCTMCCCCTGCCCTGCCCTGGCAGCAGCTCTGCTCCCTTCTCCCACTCTCTTTGGTGTCACTGGATGTTTTCCTCCTCATGGGGGGAGGATACAGAGAAAGACATCCTGAASGAGTAAGGTGGTCATTGGCTGAATGGGGGGGTAAAATTGGAAAAAGAAAGTGACCCGAGGTACCTTAGGGTGAGGTTGTTATGGTCCTCATTAACTCAGCCCTCAACCTCTTTTCTTCTAAAGGCAGCTACTTATTTCTGTGCCTCAGGCGAGAGAGCCAGAGCCAGCTGGAGATAATTTAGCTCTACTTCACTAATGTTGGTGTCTCTGGATTTAATATTGGCTTTTCTGGAACCCCATTATGATTCTTTGGCTTGGCAAGGTGGCTCAGGTAGTTATCCTGATCCTAATAACCAATAAGCTGCAGATCTACTTCAAACACGAAACAGGAATCTGGTCAGACAGCACCAACAAACCTCCTCAAGCCCTTCTACTCCTTGACACTCGACACCCACAAACACTGGGGAAATGCTGGGACTTCGAAAGCTTCTTCAGCGAGCAGCTTCACTGGAGAAACCCACACAGCAAAACGAAGCCTTCAGAGAGAAAGTCTGGTGGCTGAGAAGATRCTGCTGCAGGTGGCTGGGAAGATGCTGCAGGCAGCACTCAACGTAAGTGACATCCTCATCCAGCCGCCCCGAATCCTGGTGTCATCTCCACATCCAGCATTGCCCAGGGCCTCTGGTGCCTATGGAAAATGCCTAGTCCAAAGCATCCAAGCAATGGTCTGAGTAAAAAGCCCAGGCACATCATGTCTTAAGTACGATGCCCAAGCATCTGGGACACTTTGTGCTGCCCTCCAGTCACTCTCTGTGAACATGGGCATGTGATAGACACGTAACTGTGTGCTGAACCAAGCCCCAAACCTGGAATTCAAGTGGAAAAATGCCCTACGTGGGGCTCTGCTTCAGTATTTTCCTGTACTCTCACTCTTGGGCACTCTCCAGGTGATGGTTTGAGCCCATAGCCCATCTTGTCACACAGAATTTCGGTGTTCTCAGCACTCTAGGACGAAGAAGGAGCGTACAGAGAGAGCATCCATGGCCTAAGGGCAGCGGGGAGGAGACAAGCCACCATAAGCCAGCCATATCTTTAGCTGGACCTAATAGCACCTTGACATCCTGCAAAGCTGCTCATGTAGAGGAGAAAAACAACTTAAAGCATCTTTCTAATTCCATTTTGAGCAGTCAGCTTCATTCAGTGCCCAGCTGACTCAGAGTTACGAGGACATACGTAGATTCAAGATATCTCAAACTAAGATCTATTTGAGTGTCTCAAAATCAGGCTCAGTGGCTGTTATCACATGCAGTTACGGACTGGCCTGTGGTGTGGAAGAGTCCTAGATATAACACAACAGCCCTGCTGTCTGCAGTAACTTTATGCTAATTCTTTCACCAAGCAGAATTTGCTACGCTCTTTGGGACAAGAGAAATAAGTACAATATGCACAGATATGCAATCTGATTAAATGAAAATATCCTTTCAGAGTTCTTATTCTGCAAATAACTTTATCTTYATGTTTACTAACCCTTTGACAGAAATCTAAGTTATCCCAAATTTTATTAGAATAAATCGTCTAAGAAATAAAATAAAAAGAATTCCTTTTAGAAAGGAATAGCCATCTTAATAGCCATCTGGAACAAATTATTCCTTTTCAAGTAGCATTGTTGATATTGAAAGTGTTGTAACAATATCCTTTTCTAATGTGGTTCTGCAGTGGCTCCATCCATAATAGAACTGTTCTACGCCAAAGAATCCACGTGGCATGACAAGATCCCCCAAATCTGGATTATTTTGGTAAGACTCTAGCTTGACATTCTGAGTTTCAYGGTCTGATGAAATTTTTTGTAATATTTTTAAAGGAGACCAAAAAATGAGCAGTTTAATCTAGGGAAATGCTTTTGCTGAACAATACACCCTCTGAATTCTTGTAAATCCTAAGCCCCACCAAGGAGAACTGAAGACTGAAAATAAGGCAAACCTTTCCTGTTTCCTGTCTTGTAAAACCTAGAACAGCCATTTTCTTGCGTATTTGGTCAGCTTTGCATTAGGGTTATATTCAAGGGTTACCCGGATACTGCAGAGAGGGAGCAATACACATTACAGGCATGGATGAATGTCACTCACAGTGCAGAGCTTTATGGCCAGGCACTCAGAGAAGTCAAACAGTAATGAGGGACCAGACAGAGACAGCTGAGATCAAAATATGCAGTAGAAAGTGCTGAACACTTACCATTTTTTAAACCACGTCCATCAGTGAGTGGCATGCTAGTTTCCCAAAGAAAAACCCTTTCAGCACAGCAATCACATTCAGTGCTGAGGAGGTATCTTTGCTCCTAAAAACCATCTCAGCTTCTGCCTCCTTGCAGGCATTTATTCACCTCTGTGTTTCCCAGTGCTGATCTCTCTTAACTCCTAGAGAAGCCATCAGGGATAAAGAGAAATGTGCAGAGATGGTGCCTGACACCTTAAATGCTGTGGCTTCTACAAAGCAACACAGTGATCACCCAAAGAAACAGACCTGGCACCAAGGRCAACCTGGTGCAGAGGTGGCCTCAGGCTGCTCATGCTGCTCTTGGCCATCACTCTTGCAAGAGCAAAGAGTGTATCAACACTTCAGTATCAGAGCAGACGTATGACAAGGCTGCATAGAGGATTAAGTTCCCCAGGAAATCAGCCTACAAATGACAGAAGATCTCTGGACTTGGCTGCAGGTAGGTTTGCACCATATTGTTTTTCACTCCTGCTTTGCCCRTGTGATTCTGGCCCAGATGGACAACTCCGCTCAGTCTAGCTGTGCATATTCACAGCTATGCAAAGAAGCAACTGTCCTTTGTAAATAGCTGTCCTTTGTAAAACCCTTTTGGAGTATCGTGGGGAAAACAAGGAATGACYGCAAAAAAAACCACTCCATCACAACACAGCCTGTTGGATGCTGGAGATTACCAGTTCCAGCTGTTCTATTGGCCAGCTCTCCAAGCCATTTAGCCCACAGCAGCAAATCTCAATGAAAAGCTGCTCAGAAAAAGGATGGGAAGAGTCAGAGTCACTTCAGAATGCCTTTGAAGTCTTAGTCTTGACCATTAGTCTGCTCTTCCCTGAGGTCTCTTTGCTGTACTTAGGCCCAAATGCCATCCCTGACAGAGAACTGAGGAGCCCTGGGTGCAATTCTGCATTGTTGCTCGCCCACACTGAGAAACGAAGCCCCTGATTCCCAAGAAGCCACAATAACAGCAACAACGCTTTGTCCATGTGGTTGTCGGCAACCGCTGGGACAAAACATGGCTTGAAGTCATAACAGGACCTGGAGTCCCCTCCCTGCCAACCTCACTGGGATCCAATTGTTAGCCCTTCTTCTGGCTTTCCTTTTTCCTCCATGTCGCCTGATAGCAGGTCCTGCCAGCCTACAATTAGAGACAAGAGAGCTCTCACCTTGTGTTCTGACTGCCCAGAGACACGGCAATAATCCACCTAGCCAGCGTGCCCAGAACTTTCCAACAGCATCAAAAGCAGGTCTGTTATAAAGGATTTTTCATGGGCATTTCCTTCTCTCACTGGCAGAGCTCCTTTTCTTTGGACAACTGAGATTTATCATGGGGGAACCACGAAGGATTCCAAAACGTTATTCTGTAAGAGAAGGTAACTCAATCTCCAACAAAAATAAACAGCCATATTTAAATAGACTTTCTGGGAGTTGTTGCTGCTCTTCTCCTCAGAAGTCAGGGCTGCTTTTCTTTTCCCCGATATTGCGGCTACTGCACAAGATGTTGCTAAGTGCCTGCTCTGGGGAGACAGGAATGTCCTCTCTTTTGGGTGGTCTCTTAAGTCATCAAAGGATAAAAAGCAAAGAACAAAGGAGAAAATTAAGCTGTTATGAGGTGGCAGCCAAAGCRCATGACAGATACTGGTTCCCTGCTCATGGGAACCGAAGGTCTTCCCGCATCCGAGCGGAGGTTCGCCCAGCCTGGTGCCTCTGCTCCCACCGCCCCTGTTGCTGGAGCCAGGAGGGCAGGATATGAAAGACCCTTCCCTGATGCCCCCTCCAGGAGTCCGGGGGTTTAGGGGCTTCCCACAACTCCTCCCTGGGAAGAAAAGCCATTAAATCATAGGAACATGGGGGCCATGTCGCCTACTGCTGCCGGAGGACTTTTTGCAACACTGTAAGCGATGTCCTTCATGGAAGTGTTGGGAGAAGCAGATTGCGACAGTGAAACAGAAATGGACAAACAAGTGTCCCAAGCTGGGCACCTTGTTCTTGTCTCTCTCCATAAAGAGACAGTGTTCAGACAAGTATCTCTTACWTCCCAGGAGAATATCACATTATTTTCTGGATTCTGGGCTCTTCTAGATGATAGCACGCAATAAAAAAAAAACCCAAAAAAAAACTATTTTCATTAGGCCACAAAAAGAATGTTAGTGAAACGATGACTTCTAAGCCGATTAAGACACTCTCTGGAGAGATGGGTGCCCCAAGTTTTGGATGCCACTGCTCAGGCTGTGTGCTTTCTACCACTTTATATTCTGGAATTAATTAGTAAAAGCTTGAAAACAAATGCAGACCTTCGAGAAAAGTCAGATGATGGACATCCAAACCAATGAAACTAATACAGAAATGGAATCTGTGACTGTCAAAACTACAGGCCATGATTTAGACCACGCTTTTCCTTCATACCACGCACACGTAACACTAACCTGCAAGTCCACGAGGTGTGCAAAGCCCCAACAAATTTCCATGTTCCTCAGTGCTTCTTGAGCAACTCACCATGATTTATTCCCTCGGCTGGGCAGGATCCAGTCTGCACGGATGAGCCTTGTGACTCCTTTGTTACCAGCATTGCTCTCTGCTTCAATTTGTTTTGCTCTCAACCTTTTATTCATTAGTGGGAGCTATTAGGAAGACAAACTGGAGCATTGCGAATCCTACTCTCCCTGCTGAGGTAGATAAGACATAATTAATKACACAGGGCAGATTAGTTATGGGGTTGCTTGTGACTGTAGATGTCCTCTTAAATGCTGTGAGCAGTCTCCTAGACTCAGGGCACATATTCTCTTTCTTAAGCCTACACTGCACTTTGTAAAGCTCATTCTCTCCCGATTCAATGTGGAGAGAAAGGTAATTTCAGCAGCCTTTTGTGTGTTACTTAGGAAAAAAAAAGGATATAATAAAGCAACGGGAAGAAAAATATCAAGTTCTCTCTTAATGGGTTTATGGGATTATGAAAAGACTGGCAGGAATAATTCGCTAGTGAATAGTTAACAGTTGCTGACCTCTTCTGGAACCAGTCTAAAGACCAAAGGTTCCCCAGCTGGGTTGGGGCAGTGCGTTTGGCAGGAGGAGAAGACTTCTCCATTCCCACCGCTATGAATGGCCTCCTACCCACCTTCAGGCAAAYGTTAAATCCATGGATGAGTCAAGACAGGCAAGGCACCCTACAGTCCAATGAAACCTGCTGCTGCCAAGACTCCTGTTACACTCTGTGGAGACCAAAAGGCACCTTGAGCGAGGTTTCAAAGTAGGGCTGCCACCTTTGAGGCATGGAACATGTCCCTCATCCCCAAGCCAAGGACTGGTTAAGTATTGTATTCTAACTAATGCACTGCAACCTGTCTGAGAGCCCYGTTCCTCCTTCTTAGAGATACCTGCTCTCACCAAGCAGTCATGCTACGAGCCATGCTCTGRCTGAGGATACCACATCCTCCCTATGGAGGCCTGATGCCTCCAGAAAAGGGAGGCCAAATGGAGAAGAACCCCAACGCTTTGTAGAGGCATGCCCATATGTCAAGGATGGGGACCTGGTGAGATAGCACATCTGCATTTCTGCTGCTACTTTTCTGCTACTCCACTATTTCTGCTTCCATAGGGCTGTTTTGATCACCTTATCCTCAAATGCTAGTAGGGCAAAGTTCCATTAGAGGATGTGCTGGTGCCTCAGCATCCTTACCATGGACATGGAGATACGGATGGATCTCAGGAGCTTTTGGATGGGCAGCTCTCAAGCAGAGACAGATTATGGATCTATATTTTGGACTGAGACCTGCTGAGCTAAGCCACAGTTAGGTAGTAATTTCCTTTTGTGGCCCTAAAAGCCTAAATTATCTGCTGGTAAGAGCAGATCATTGTCTCAAGTCCCTGTGAGGCAGGAAGGTGATACCTGAAGCCCCACAAGTGCTCAGGAACCACCCTGGCTGCAGAAACAGCTCATCAGGAAAGCTCCATTTCCAAATATTCTGCAGAGAATGTAAAATACTTCAGCATGAAAGTACAACATGTTCTTCGAAGTACATTCTTGTAAGTACATATTGTTGTGATCTGCTTGTATCATTTTCCAAACAGATTAGGACTATATTTACTTTTTAAAAAGGAAAAAAAAAAAATCTGCAGATTTGTTGGAAAAGCCCCTTGTGAATTATGTTGCTTACTTCTAAGTCTGTGGTGACCCTTGACGGCTTCTAAAAGCAGCGTGAGTCGGTGAGTTGCCTCATGCTATCTAATGGAGCTCCAAAAAAAAGCACTCGAAAGACCTCAGAAACCATCGTCATAAACTTACCAAGGGAGTATTTTAAGAACTCAGCCCAAATATCTTTCAGAGACACATATATCATAGAATTAGGGTTTTGTTGGTCTTTTTTTTTTTTTTTTTTTCAGGATAGGTAGTTTTGTTCCCAAAAAATAGATGGCTAATGCTTTTGATCCCAGTTTTCCCTGGCACTCTTTCAAGTTTCCATCATTTTGCAACCTAGCAAGGATTAAGAGACTTCCTGATGTCCTCCTCTTCTCTGAAAAGGAGCACATGGCTGACGTACACTCTTTTTTTTGCCTGCAATATTCAGGCACACCGTCAATGGGGATGTCTTGCCTGCTTTCCATTTGGTGTTATTTCTTGTGCCTCTCCTGGGATGCTCCTCTGCCTGAGGGCTTTAATCTGATATAATACAGTGCCAACACAACAGATTTGTATCAGAGAGGGCTTTATCCAGGCAATTAGCTGCTTCTCCCCATATTGATTCCCTGCTCCTAAGCCCTTCTAAGCCTGTGCAAACACAGCACTGAGCTCCCTTTAATAGGGAAAACAAAATCAAGGAAAGATACCCGAAGTCTACATGTCTGAAAGACTTGTGATTTTGTAGGTAACATGGAGCAGACCTGGATTACTGTACATGGACAGTACCTCCTTAGTGGTTCTGGTTSAGAAAATAGTACAGATTGCCACAGAAAAAAATCAGTGGAAATCTGCCTTTGAAAACAGTGTGTGTTGGCAGCACTGAAAGATACATACCCACCATGCATAAAAAAGCTGTAAATGATCTCAGAGCTGATGGATCCACTATCCATCTGTGGCACTCCTGTCTCTGATCATGGGCATCTTTTATGACTCTATCAGTGCATGTTCCCAGTATTCTCATAATAACGGGGTTTTCCTGTTAGGTCTGGAAGCTGGGGCCCACCTGCCTCTCGCTGGCAGCAACCTGCACCTCTCCAGCATGAATTTGGAGGCTCTGAGGTGTAATTAGGCCACCTTAGGAGCCRTAAGAAAGGACTAAGGCTTCTGGCTCACCCTAAAGCTGGCTGATGTCGCCTGGGCACCAGATGGAAGAGGAAACTCAAGACACCTATGTGAAGAATTTGTTCACCAAAAGCAAAGACAAGGTCCCCTGTTGACTTCAGAGAGTCTATCCACTGAACATGTCTCCATATCATGAACAAGAAYATTGAAGTCTCTTAGAAAATTATGCATCTCTGCCCTTGGGGATGACTTTTTTCTTTTYTATCTGATGCCCTAAAATTTGTGAGTACAACTGTAGTTTCAGCCTGGTGCTTACCCAGAAGCTGAGTCAACTGCAGCACTGCAGGAGGAAGAAAATCTAGATGATAATCTTTCAGTATGTATTTTGTTCATACATACTTTACTCTCTAGAGAAAGTCCCAAAATGTGAAATAAAATAAATATAAGAGTCAGCACAAGRAAAAAGTGCAAGCTAAGTGCATTCTTTCTTTCTTTCTTTCTTTTTTTTTTAAACTTTTGATTGTTGCTTTATAGGCAAGAAGCAAAAGCCAAGAGAGCCAAGAGCAAATTATTCAATAAACACAAAGCAATATTATGTTTTTGGTGTCTCACTGCAACGATATTCAGATGGACAGACATAAAATAATCCCACATTGAACTAGAATCAAGACACCTGATATGCTGGTTTTAACCCTTTGCAACGTGCTCACCTTCAGGTATGATCCAAGGGAAGAAGAAACGGAACAATCAGGGGAAGGGAGGACAGTTAGGATCTTCAGCCAAAACCCAGTTCAAGTTCATTCCAATGAACTCTGACAGTTATTAGCATCTGCACCTTGCCACCATTCCCAAAAGGACACAAGTGACAGGTGCCCCTTTTGAAGCCCATGACCAAAGAGTTGCAGAACAACCAGGTTTTCCAGCTACAACGAGCAGAGAGGCCTCCACAGAGGAGACCCCATGCACCAAATACCAGCCCAGGCAGCAGTGATGGTCATTCAGAAGTGGAGGTGAGGAAACTGCTCCGTGGGCTTAGATCCAGCCTGGGGAGAGGGAGCCAGCAAAGAGTGCAGCTGACACTGCTTCTCTTGTCAGAGGAACATCAGAAGCTCTCCTGCACTTCCCAACAAACCTTTGGCCAAGCCAAAATCCACTTAACCAGGGTCTGACAGCTTGGCAGGAGCAGGAGAACGACATTATTAATTGCAAGAGAAGCACCTATTCACCTCAGTATGAAAAGGCAACAGACACTGGAAGCTCTCTGAACTCCATGACTAATATTTTAGGATGTTAAAAACCGGTTTTCACTCTCTCAAATGCAAACTCTCCAGCAGGCTTCAGCTTGTACTTGYTTTCACTATTGTGCTATAAACAAGAAAGCCTGACTGGAAGTGCCAGGCTCCAGAGCAGACCACGGTGTTTAGAAATCAAAAACCTAATCCACCCAAAACACACTGTGGAGCCTCTTTTTTTCAATTGTTGAATTTCCAAACTTATTGTGGGCAAGGAACGTGGTTAATGGAATTGCTACATCTGTTTCTTGACCTGTTTAACTGAAACATTAGTTTAAAAAAATCTGAGTCCTTTTTATCCCACTCATTTTTTCCTAATACTAACAAAGGCCTATAAATTACAAATAAATGATATCCAGCTAAAGCACAAATTTGGACAAGAATACATTAATTCATATATGTATATACATATATATGCATAAAAATGCAGACATAATGGTATACTGCAGGTCGGTTGTAGGACAGACTAAATCTCTCTGAACTCCTGCAACTCCAAAAGCAGGTTTATGTATTTGCAATGGATTTATATTCCTCTAGCTGTGAGCAGTAAGGTGACCAAGTGAACTAGGTTGGTGAATGACACACGTGCATTCTCAACATACAGATCCAAGGGTGCTCATATATATCGTGTTACCCATAAAGTCACCCCCTCCATGGAACAGAAAGTGGCTTTTGACTCCTACAGATGCTTTTGGAGAGAAGCAGCACCAGGCTAAAATATCCGGTGTAAGGAACATGCTGACCTAGGGGAACTGATTCACAGAAGGGAAGGGAGTGAATTCCAGAAAACACAGCAAATATCCATTGCAGGGAATACTGCAGGAAGAGCAATATTCCTGTCCCTCCTAGTCGTATAAGTCAAAAGCCAAGCTCTGGCTATTCAATAACATTGGTTTGAACCCTTCCAGGAAACAAGTTGCCCATAAAGTGAAGCAGGACACTTGGAGGCCCCTTCAGCTCTTCTGAAAAGGGTGTTTATTACCTTCCCACCACGATAAAGCTGAGACCAGTCCCTTTCATGCCAGCTGTGCTCAGCTGTTCCTGTTTCCTATATGTGGAGGTGGAAACATCGAATGTGAGACCCGATGTGCTTTTTTTCTCATTTTGTGGTTTTCACATACTAAGTGACTAAGAGGAGCAATGTGCCCTCTACACTGCTCAGAAGCAGCCGCTTTCATGTGCTCTCCCAGCCCATGAAGCGATGCCAGGCTGGAAGGTGCTGCTGGAGGAAGCACTTTTATTGCCAGGACGCCTCCTGCCCCTGGGGCTGAGGCTACCGCTGCTCAGAGCGGCAGCAAAACCCTCCTCACAGCTATTCAGACCAAAACTGGCCGCGTTTCAYGTTAAGCTGGATTGCTGCATATTTATGATTTGCAGGGGATTTTATCACAGCATGCAAGTCTTGGGTCTCTGCCTCAGTGCAAGGAATTCAAACCCAAACACATTTCTCTTTCTGTCGGCTTCGCCTTTCTTGTGCCAACGCTGGCATAAACACGGCGCTTCCAGTACTTTCCTGACCAGATCAGCAACCTACATCCTTCTTCTGAAGCATTAGCAGCTCTGATAATTACATCAGTAGTTTTACTAAGGACTTGATTTGTACACGCCAGATTTTTTTTACTCAGGGGGTGATTTGTACACGGCAGAGGCAAGAGATAAACTTCATCCTACAGACACCTCTGAAATGGCAAGACCTTCAAGAATGCAACAGACATCACATTTACACGTGCAATTTGCCTAGAGAATAACCAGCACCTGTACCCTGACTTAAGAAATTGCACATGAACCCAGCATCAGGCCAGCCAAGTATCAACCTCTCACCAAAACAACTCCTCAGTGGATCCCCCACTAATAAAAGAAAGACATCAGGGCTCCACAATACACTTGTGCCTTAATATTATGTGAAATTACCTGATAGAGCAGAGAAACTCCAAAGACTAAAGTCTTTTTGGCTTTTTTTCCCAAATTTCTGACCCACTTAGAGGAACATGAGGGAGACAACACTTAGCTCCTCTYGAAATAAAACCTAAGAACTAGTAAGAAAATCCCAGCAGAAATTACCAGACTCTCAGAGACATATCACGTAATTTAAAACATCTGCTGGGATACTGAGGGGGAATCTTCCATGTGAAACAGATCAGGAGTTTCTATTTAAATGCTGCTTTTTAGAATGCTCCTAGGAAGGCAGTTACTTTTCTTGAGTATAATATTCTCTTTTAAAAAAAGTGCTTTACCTAGAATCTTGTTAATTATTTGAATTATTGGATACAAATAATAAGAAAAAAATATATATATACCTAATATCTGGCTTCTTTAGTCTACTTACTCTTTCTGCGATGACATTGCAAGAAGGTTACAAGTCCTTTAGGATCTTCTAGAAATACAAAAAAACCCCAATAAATAATTGGTCTTCCATTAAAAAAAAAGAAAAAGCACTCTACCTTGCTCTCTATTTTTGCTAAAGCACCTCAGAAACATAAACTTYCCTGAAAACCACCATGAGGTGCTAGGGCAGAAATAGAGAAACGTGTTCATTGCACTGCAAACATAAACCAAATGGTGACTCGTTTGTTGCAAAGTGTCACTGTAAATGGGTAAGTCATGACAGTGGCAGCAACGCTGAGCTGATGGCGACGCTGAACCCCTGCATGGCATGGCACGGAGCGGTGGCCAACTCAGTTGTACCTGTCCCAGAGCTTGGACATAATCTCTCTATAGGGACCCCAGCTGCCTTACAGGAGGCTCCAGAAGGTCTCGATGTGATCAATGCATCCTCCATCATTCTCAGATTGGGACCTGTGCCAATGCATAGCTGAAGTTTAGCTAACCATTCAAACCACAAAGAATTTCTTCTGGTCCAGCCAGGAGAACTTTGATGTTTCACTTCTTCTTTCCTTTTTTTTTAATTTTTTTTTAATTCTGGGTCTGGAATTTCTCAAGAAAAGGTTTGCAAYGTCTTGCAAAAAATCACGCCTGTCCCTGCCAAACCGAGGGCAACCAGAGCTCTCAGAGCTGCGAGGACTTCTCTGCATTTGCCCTCACCAAGGTCTTCCAACCACCTCCCCCTGCCCCAGCTGGAACAGGCTGCAGCAGCCGCTCATCACTCTCCAGAACGGGCAGGTTCAGGGATGCATGGAGCTCATCCTGCCTCCTGCGAACAGCGGGYGACGATACAGACTCTGAGTTCACCTTTAATCAACAGTCTTTTAGCAAAAAGTCTTGTTTCTCCAACTAGCTATATTAGGCMGTGTTCCTTAAGGAGCAGGAGAGAGCAACACCAGGGCCCTTTTGCAAAGTGGAACTTGGGAAATGAGGAAGCTGGAATTGGCATCAGCAACAGGGGAAATCCCTGGCTTTGCTCCCCAGCACCTCCAAGAAGCGKCTCGTTGGGTTGTGTCTCCCTGCACCCCACTGCTTTGGTGGCCTCCGCAGCCCCGGTGATGAATGGACAGTTCTGGCTCACGTCCTTCCTCRTTATTTTTCTTCTCTGAATAATACACTTCTCAAGGGTCGAGATGCTTCCAGTTAAGTAGTCTGTTGCGTCAAGGAACAATACAATGAATTAAACAGAATTTATTACTAAATGCMTTGTATTATTAAATACAGTGACAAATTTGATTGCATACGAGTTTGCTGTTTCATGAGCAACACCTCTTCCTTGGTGCTACAGGCTTATGCACACGCTTCCTTTTGAATCCTCCGGGTGCATTACGGAGATGAAGGGGAATTTCTTGAATTTTGATTTTTCCTGGTGCATCGTGACAGTAGCAACAGTCACCTTTGATTTGGTGCTAATAATATTCCCCAGCCCGACTGCCTTGGGCTTTCAAATACCCCAGCAGACCGAAAATTGACTTCTTCATGCGAAATGTGCGGCATCTTCCCAGGGCATCTTGTAAAAGGTACCTGTGAAGGCAGCAAAGGGCTTGCACTGGACCCTCTCCTGGCTATTTCTCAGCAGTTAACCGAGTTATGCAAGGGATACAACATGTAACAAATCCCTTCTTCCAGTCCAGAAGCTAAAATGGAGAGTAAAGAAGAAATAGTTGCATTATTTTGATTCTCAGTACTGATTCATGCATGAGATTGTTTCATGCAACCTGGATGTACATCAAATTCCCTACCTAAAAATCTGTATTATTCATTTCTTTTTCCAGAAAAACAGATTTTTTCAGTGGACACCATAGCATACCTCTATCTTTCTGCAGTTAGTCATGGAGACATTACTTACATTCTTCACTGGCTGATTTGATAAAATGAAACATCAGATTAATTACACCAGCCATTAATTACCCTGATCCTTGACAAAACTCCCATATTCAGAGAAAAGGCTGCAAGAATCCAGTCTGAGATGACCCAGGAGTCCTATGCTCCTTCACGGAGTTGCTCAGCTCTCCTCAAAGAAAGACATAAATCTTCCTCCAGCAGAAGGGAAAAAAATGGTCTGTGGGTAGGAAACATACTGGGTTCTCTTTTTATGTCACATCCCTCTCTCTCAGAACATTTCCACCCTTCCAAGGGCAGGGCTGACGCTATTTTGCTTCCAGGTTTCGGCCGTAATTCCCCTTTGAACACGCTGCCATTATCCTTCCCCAAGACTCTGCTCTTCCTGACATTGGTAACATTTATTTGTCATGGCTGAGGAAAAGAAGTGAGCTGAATCACACATATCCATTTCTAAGAAAGGCTTTAAAAGCTATCCAAGATGCTTCCCTCTAGGCATTCAAAAGTATCATCTGAGCCACTGCCAGACCACCGGCCACGAAGCACTATCAAGTGCAACAGCTCTTTGTTGTTTTATATATTCCACCAGTTGGAAATAATCAAATATTGCTCGCCTTCTGTGGAAAAGCAGTCTGAAAACATGGGCGACATTATGAGGAAGATACAGAGCTTTCGTCACATAATCATGGGCAAGATCTTCTTGAGAACTTCTTAAAATATCACTGGAAGAAAACAACTGGAATAGATACCAAACACACCTTTGCTTCCATTCCCAACTGGAGCTGAGCAATTTTTTTTATAAGTACAACTACCAGAAGGGATGAAAAATGAAAAGATTTTTACAAGTTTTGAATATTTGGGATCATGTCAGCTGTGGGACCTTGATAAAAGTGCATACTTTTGCTAGAAGCATGACAAAAGCATGACCTAAGCTAGATCTTGGCAAGGAAGTAGTTACTGCAAAAAGATTAATTTCATAAATACCTGCCTCCATGTGCACCAATTTTGCATACGTGTTTTATTATTTCTTCTTCAGATCTTGGAGGCCTCAATCATAACATCTGTCATTGTAGAGCCTCTTCTTCCAGAGAACAAGCATTGGAACTTGCTAAGAAAAGACATAAATCTGTTCTGAAGGTCTCATCAGTGTCTTCCTGGTCAGTCATGGTGCAGCTCGRGTCATCCTAGCACAAGACCAATTCAATACCACATTGCATAGAGAACACCTGCATTTTAGAAACTCACTTATATGCTCTGGACAGACTTCCTAGATGAGGAAAAAAAACTTGGGAATCTTAATAAATCAGTGCAGTCAGCTGGGCTGAGTCGCTTGGAAAGATGTCTTATTTATTTGAAAAAAGTAATGCCAATGAAGCATCCAACAGTGGCGGGCAGCTGCAGAGCAGAGGGCTGAGGAATACCAGACGGTTCTGTCCTTGAGCCATTTTCTTGCTTTTCTTCAAAATGTGCAGTATTAACAGCCACCGTTTCTCTACATGTGAACTGGCAGAAAGTCCTGCCTGCTGCTTTCCTTCTTGGCCCTCAAATGCAGATTAAGCCAATGTTATCAAACAAAGACTGCCAAAATGTAGCCCTCTTCTTCACCCTGAAACGCCTTCAGCTTAAACTGGATTAGACAAAAAAAATACAAGAAAATGAGCAAGACAGATAAGGTATGCAACACGTTGGGGAAAACATGAAAAACCGGATTTCAAGAGACAGCATAAAGAAGGGATTTGAAGGCAAGGCAGGATCTACAAATTATTACAGCTGCTAGGGAAATCAACTGATTTTTTTCCCCCTCTTTAGAAAAGTTTAAACCTTTGTTGAGGAGCAGGAATGAAAACAAAGGACCTCTTGTTTTCAAGCTGTGCCAGAAGCACTTTCGTTGGTTTTGACAACCTTTTGAGGGAAAGGTTTTGACAAATCTCGTGATGAGCCTTACAAAGAGAGCGGTGAGGAGGCTGCTTGCCGCGAGCGAGAGCAGAGGTGGCGGGGATGGAGGGGAGCTCTTCCCCTAGGAAGAGCTAGGGGAACAACACAGGCAGGAGTTAGCAAATCAGAGCATGGAAACGGTCTAAAATCCAATCTTTTTTTTCCTTTTTTTTTTTCCTTTTTTACATTTTAATAGATGTTTGGTGGAAGTGTCCCCACAACATCTCTTTCAGGTTTCCTCAGGTTAAACAAAAAGACAGAAGATGTTTTTGGGCATGCACACTGAGCACGGGAAAATTGAATCTGCCTATAGAAAATCTCTAGGCCCCTCTGTATGACTTTCATGGCACGAAAAGGAATATACTGCCCATGTGAAAATTGTTCTTAGCTCTTGGGTTAAATTTTCTGCTTCCTTGAGGACAAACTAGGTTCTTTCCCATGCCTCACCAGTCACATTACGTGCAACTGTCCTGGGGCCTGGGCAGTGTCCCTGCAGCCACCATCTCCAGGGAAGACCATGAGGCCATCAGGGATGAATTACTGCCCYAGGGCTCAGCAACGTGCCTGTTGCAACATGCTCAGCAATATGCCACTCATTTCCTTGTCCTGTGGTAGACCTACCGTCTTTACAAGGCCCCAGGGAGATGCTTATTTCCCTATTTGGGTGAAAAGCCTAAATTTCCAAACTGCAACCTCATCCTGTACAAAAACCCACTTCCTGTGTGAGTCAGGTGCAAGGGTGCATACGAACACACACTAGTGTTGTGGTTACACTGAGCTGCCATGGGATCTCCTGTTTCAGCAAGTCCCATGGTTATGAATATGCCAAAAGCATCAATCCTATCTTAACAGCATCAGYGAGAATAAGCAGCATCTTGAGGTGCTTGGAAATACACTTGTCCTTATCCAGAAATAATTATAAATAAACATGGTTTTTATTTACTGCTTCTGGCATAGATAAGTGGAAAGCTTTTGGGTGGTACATTGTGATGCAGAGTAGCTATCTGGGAGCATCCAATGGGATGCATCAAAGCACCAGCCAGCATAGCTGGGGAAAATCTGTACTTGTCTCCAAGCCACAGCAGTTATTCAAAGCCCAGTGCAAAGATATTTTTCTTTCCAACAGTTCATGATTTGTGTTAGGTTATTGTTGGCCACCCTGTTATTTGTAGATAGCTCCACATCTGTTAGCTAGTAAAGGAGGGTATTGTTCTCTCTTCTCCCTCTCCGTTTCTCTAGGTGGGTTTGCTCTGGAAGGGACACCCTGTAGGTTAAATAGGTTTCACCTTGCCCTTTAATARTGTCAAAAGTAGGATGGCCAACTCAACACACATACAGTAGAAAGACATGGTTTTAGTCAGCATCAATGAATACCAACCCTCACATCCTGCTTTCCATTTGTAGGATTAAAGTCTTCTTGGCCATTCTCACCAAATTCTCCAGGATAGCSAAGAGCAGGTCGAAAACGATAACAGCAAATGAACTTGACTGCAGCATGGCTTCCTTTTAACAGCAGACATTTCAGGGGGTGGGGGGAAAGAAAAAAAGGAAAGAACTTGTTGACATGAAACATGTGGAGTCACTCATCTAGTATTGTGTAAGGGCCATAATCCTGTCTGGGAATGAGGCATAAAATACATCATAAAATTGTATAACCAAAGCTACAACATCAGTTCAAAATTTATGGTAAGTAGCTTATGGAGAACATTAAATGCCTGAACTTTAAATCAAGCACTCTTTAGCTGTATATTTCTACAAGCAYTTGTATAAAGCCCGTTTCTCTTCTCACAGCCTGGGACAAGTCTACACACAAAAAATACATATTGATTTCTGTAAACTTGGTATTTACAGAAACAGAAGTAAAAATCATGTCAACTGAAAGATAACACAAAGCTGCCACAGAAACTCAGTAACAGGAGAAATCAGTGATCTGAAACTATGGAGGAAAAGGTTATTCGATAACTTGAACTAAAAGAGAACTTGTCCTCTCCCATGAATATTTGGTTCATCCTACTAAAGTTTCTCTCTGTTTTACTAACTGCTTTAAAATGTTCTCCTGGTCTTCGTACCCTTACTGCAATAATGTTGGTGTCAGCTTCTCTCTTTTCCCCTCCCAGCAGACTACTTTGTCTTCTTGGGAATAGATGGAAACCAGATGGGGAGGATGTGGCGAGGACATAGAAATTTGGGCTATTTACCTGARTTTTGCTGTGTCTGGTGGCTATGGGGAAGCACTATCAAAATTCAGTGCTCATTTCAAGACTGCTGCAAGAGTAAAAACACCTTCTCCTTGCCCACTGCACACACTGAGGCCATGCACAAAGCGGAGATTTTGGATCTGGTGTGTAGAACTCCCTTGAGGACAACTGCATGTCCTCAAGTGTCATGTACAAGGCACAAACAGTGATGTTATTTYCACATTCGTGTCATCGTCCATAGTTCAGATCATGAGCTCTTCTCCAGGAATGGAGAGCAAGGAACCTGCAGAGCAGCAAGAGCATCACTTAAAAATAATTTTGAAAACAACCCCAAAGTTCTTCTTTTTCTGCTGATATCTTCTGCAGTTGGACACAGCAGAGACACCTCCTGAGGTAGTTATCTGGTAACTCTTGGGAGATGTAAGAAGAGAAAGACGTAGCCCTTGCCCCMTGTATGGGTAGAGGTTAATGACAGATATCTGCAGTTATGAAGYCATTTCACCTCAAATATAGCTGCAGGATGTCTAGGATGCTCCTTGCTTTTTCCCTGTTGTTCGGCTCGCTCGGAGACAGTGTTGTGCAATCGTTCATACGCAATTAGGATCACTTGCATTCCTGCCAGTTATAGTGGAAAGCATGGAAAAGTCTCTTGGCTAGACACCAAACCTAGTCTTAAAAAATAATTTTGGAGCTTTGTTACGGCTCAGCACCGGCYGTAGAAAGAGCTGGTGCGTCCCAGATTTCAGTGCAGCAAATCACAGCGCTGCTGACAACTTGCTTTGTCCGTGTTTCCTGGGCCTGTATCACTCCGTATTTCTCGGCGTGGGTAAGTCTGYGCTCGACATTGTTCCCCGCAAGACTCAGTGACATCTGGTTTCGGTTGAGTAAGAATATTTCCTTACATTGACAGCTAATTTGTAGCATACGGCCTAATGTTGTCCTAGCAATGAATTTATGGCCCCATTACCATCATAGGGCAGCATCTTCCAAGCAAATGGAAAGCCCTTCTGCGTCTAATCATCAAACTAACATCAGGTTTGCAGGCCAAAAGAGTGCTGCAGAAGCACCCACCAGACAGCCTGAAAACTCCGCAAGAAGGCWAATTCTGCAGCCAAAAATAAACACCCCTATGTGAGCTAGACAGCCAGAAAGCTGTTAAATCTACAGGCCTGACCTGTTAGAAACACGYAACATGTGGAGTAAATTCTGCTGAGTAGCTCCAAGAAGAAAAATAGGCGTTGCTACTACTGGGCAGTCTGGAGGATCCGTGGGATTCATGAATGAACCAATGGGTAGAGCTGAAAGCTGGAATTTACAGCCRAATTCCTACAGCCCTTGAGTAAGCAGGTAGCGTGCAGGCATGTTGTCACAGGAGCGGTGCCACCCAAAGACTCACCAGCTGGTGCCCGAGGAGAAGACGCAGCATCCGCCCCAGTGTGGGTGTTCCTGCTCTCCCAGGCTGGCTCTGCTGCTCCTTGTGATCCCAAGCCAACGCTCTGCCCAGCTGCCATCCACCTCCAGCTACACGTGGGAGGAAGTGGAGCAGCTTCCTGGTGCTTCTTCCTCTTACTGCAGTGGGAAAACCTGAGCAGAAAAAAAAGATAAACAGCCTCTTAAAGCCTTTCCTKGCTACAAAATGTTATTCTCTGTCACAGGAGAAAACTGGTGGAATCAGCTAGATAGTAAGACTATGTTCTACTCTTCCTTGCAAGACCGAGGAAATATCAAAATAATGTGAGGATGAGACATAGCAGAAAAAAAAAAAAAAAGAACAGAAAAGAATAGGAAAGAAGCATAAAAGCACAGATGCAAGGCATTTTTCTTCAGAATCCAAACAGACTGTTATCTTTAGTAGTGTAAAATCATATATATCTTTCATAGACTTATTACACTATCCCCTGCTATCTGCATGTCACCGTACCACCCGCTTTCCCCAGTTCTGCATGATGGATTGTCTCTCCCTTGGTGACACAGCGGTCTGGCACGTGGACTCGCAGGACAAGGGTTATTGATCCTGCTGGAGTGACTCCTGAGTCGAGCACAGAATGTCCCGTGCTGCCGTCCAAAGCTCGCGCCGCCTCCTTTAGCTGCTCCACTTTATCACTGTTGTCTTGGCTGCGTCTTCCACTTACTGAAGTTTATTCTCTGTGGATTTTTCTCCCTTTTWTTTTCTCTAATCTTCTTACTTTTTGCCTATTTCCTTTCCTTTTTCACCAAATTTTCCTCTAGAAATCTGTTGAAAAGAATAACCGTTATGCCGTAGTGTCAGCTGAAATAATGTTGAACACGGAGCTGAGATTTATGTGAGCTGAATGCTCAGACAGTTGTTAGGTATGGAAACTATTAAGCTTCCAAGGCTGACAGTTGATTTTAAGCAAACCTCTCTAATCTAATCTATTTATACAAACCCTTTMATTATAACACCTTCATGTGTAGCTCTTGCCATGCTTTCACCAACAGTCATAGACATGAGGAGCTGCAAAGAGCCAGAACAGGGATTTGGACCTGAGCCCTTTGTAAGGGCAAAATCACTGTACCCCACAGTCACTGAGCATCACATCCCAATGCCTTGCTTTCCCCTCAAAGTCCCTGGAAGCATCTGCAACTGGATTTTCCAGGGCTGAAACCATCCAGGACTAGCTCTCACTTCCAAAAGCATTCGATCTGCTCTGGAGGTGTGAGGTGATGGGACCTCACATCTTGTTTTAACACTCTGCAGCTGCATTTTGAAATGGTCTGGGCTCCGAAGGATCTTTTGGGCGCCCAGATGAGAGCCAAGACTTATCAGTCCCACTCAGTCCTCACTCTCCATGATCATCTGTCTCCGTCAGGATGTTCTGTTCCATAGTCCAACGTAACGCTAAGGGCAGGCAACCAGAGTACCGAGTGACTGCCCATCAGTCCTCCACCTGCAGCGAAAGCAAGGCAAGAAAACTATTGATGAAAAAGAGGTATAAGAGACATCCTTTAGTAACAGCTGGCATGACCGTTTCTTGTGTTTCAAGACATTTGGCCCATCTCAGCAGATCCAGGTTGTGGAAACGAATTAACTGTCCTTGGTTGGGTTCATTTTTTTATTATTATTATTATTGTTGTTATTATTATTATTATTATTATTATTATTCTTTGCAAAGGATTTTGCCTGATTTTAAAAGAAATACTTAAAAGAGGAGCTAACATTTCCCCAAGAAAAAGTCATCATGCTGCAAGAATACAAAAGTTATTAAATTTTAAAAATGCATCATTTTAGGYCATTCTTTTGGAGGCACATACCACTTGCTTTACACTCAACAATGAAAATCTTGAGCTCAGAAAATTCGCAATAGAGGAATTTGCAGGAAGATGAACGATTTYAGCCCTCTCCTCCCGAAACGGTCTCATGTAGCCTAGTTACCGTTGCTCTGCTCCCTTCTCAACACAAAGAGACAGGGGTCATTTGGGCACGTCAGAGCTTGACTGGAGCGSGGGACATCTGGGGAAAGAGCCCGGTGCCGATCAAGGAGGAGAAAAGTTTAAGTAAACAGATAGGATTGCTCCAGTGGGATGTGGCCAGGAGCTCTGCTGCTCTGGCCAGGACGCACACTTCCTTTGGGAAGCTCCCTGTGCATGGGGGCAAGCCAGGAGGAGCAAAATGCAAGTCAATGGTAGGACAGGGTCTCCTCTCCTTCACTGTGCCGCCCCATCACTGAGCACASCACCCAGGGCCACCGCTGTCCTGCTGTCCTCCAGATACGAGCAGCATCTCAGATTTAGGTAGGGGATGCTTCAGGCTTGGGGTCTTTGCACAGTTTCGCCTCCAGATTGCAGTTCTCCTTACGTGGAAGACAGTGAGAAGGAGCGTGGCTCTCCCTTGGCTCTTTGCCTGTGGAAAACATAACAGTATGCAATGTTCCTCATGCCAGTGGACAGCCCAATAGCTATTTTAATTACTGTTTATGGTAACTGAATCGCAATAGAGAATTCAATAGAGCATTTTTAGTTTCTTAACTCAGAGTCAAGACATTCCTTCAAACATATTCCATGTGGGATGCTGGATTCAGGAATATACTGGTTCAGCAGCGCTGAAAATAACTGTGTAGTTGTGACATGTCTGCCTAGCCCCAGGCAGTTTTTAACCAAGAATCTGCCAAACATTTTGGGTTACTTTGGAAGTCTGATGAGACCTGAAGTTACTCGCAGCTCGGAGCTTTTTGATGAGCTCACAGAGAAGGAACCACAACACCGTAACSGACCAGCTGGCGACTGCCAGAAAAACAATTTTGGAAAATATATGTAAAGCATGAAAGCCTGTCAAAATTCATGCATTGATCCTGAGCTCTGCTGGGGCTGGKGAAAACGAGCTGGGAGGCAAAATGKGAAACACTGTCCTATTGCTCCCAGGTGTTGAAACACACCAGGCAAAGCCCTGGGCCACAGCAGTGCTTGACACAGCAGTGATGGACACRCTAGTGACACAGCAATTGGCGCTGGCAGCCTCCTTTTCCTGCTGCTCATCCCTCCGCCTGGACTCATTCCTTCTGGTTTTAATGCTGCTCASCCTCATTTTACCTGCTAAGAGTCAGCCTAGCCCTGGTGCGCACAACTCACCTGCCCCCCGACTGTAGTGAAATCCCATCAATAACCACAACACAYGCAAGCTTTCAAGCATGAAATGAAAGTCTAGGAAATACCCTGATACTGTTGTCCCYGGGAAAACTGACTTTGATTTTTCTTCATTTCTCTAATATCTGGTACGAGCTGCTGGGGAATGATGCTCAGCTCAGCCTTGGACTCCTTCCATGCTGTGGATATGGTAAAAGAGTCAAGRCACCTGTACCTAAAAAAAAAGACCATCCAAGTCTGCTCAGAAATGCTGTCTGAGAGACATTTATTCTCTTCAGATGAGACCATTAGGCCCTAACTGTACTGGAAAGATCATACTGGACTTCTTGCAAGAAATGTGGTATCAATTCCTGCCACAAATCAGAGTCAGAACAGTTTTGCTCTTCTACAGTTGACCACCCTGAGTTTACAGTCGGYGGTATTCATCTTTATTGACCCATCAAAAGACATAAGCCTAAAAGCTGTTGCCTTGCCAGCAATGCCTGGCTATGCAGCCTCAACCCTGAGTTACAGCAGTGAGGGAATATGTTGTAATGTTCTTTCTTTCCAAGCCTGAGGTAGCATTATTTTGACCTTTCCAAGCCTTTAGAAACTGTCACACCTTGCTATTTACCTTAATCTGCTTTCTTGATGAAGACAGCTCTCTCACAGATGACCGGCCACAAGCGTATGCCTTGAGCAAGAAGACAAGGAGGGAATATGTCCTGTAACCCATCTGCTGCTGCACGCCCTCTGGGATGACAGCATTGATCTCCAAGAAGACAAAAAAGGCATAATTGCACTAATAGATCAGGCAGTGAATTGGCACAGCGAAAACAATCCCTATTTTTGTAAACATCCTCTTAGGAGACACCATGGGCTCCCTGCTCACTAGCCTCAGTGCTGGCTGCTGCCCCGAATGTGCTATATCACAGTATAAATAACRGAGACGCACACAAAGTAAAACATCCTCTCCGGGTTACCTGCCTTCTTGCTGCCCAAAGATAAGGGGTACCACTCGGACCATCTAGCAGGTTATAAACACAGAGGCAGTCAGCACTCCAGGTTCAGCACTGCGGAGGGTTTGCAAGGGATGGTGATCTGCAGCCCGCCTGCTGCTTTATTTGCAGACAAATAAATAATGAAGAAGAGGCATAACCCAGCATTGACAGCTCAGGCCACAGACAGTCGGTGATGGAGGAGCCTTGGCCACAGTCCTAGACAGGTGGGATCAGGCACTGACACTGCCAGCGCGTTATATTTTACTGATGCAATATTATCACAGCATAAATAATGGCACAACCAGAAAAGAAAGACTTCATTTATAACAGTCAAAAGTGACTCTAAAACTCAATCTGTCTCCAAATAAAACCACCCAGTGCCATCATCAAGATACATGTGCTCCACCAAAGGCTTTGTCTAATGATGGAGAGGCCACTGAGGGGAAGACTCAAATAAATAYAATTTGTGCCAGGCTCTCAAAGGGTGTCTTTCCAAGCCAGGGGCTGGCTAACCTGTGCCATCTGGGAAAAATCATCTCAGGTAGATCTGAATGCCTACAGGCATGAGCAAACAGCTCTTCAAGAGCCCAGCGCAGCAGACTGAGCTATTTATTACAGGCAAAGGCCAGAAACAAATGAAGTGACCTGTAAAGCCAAACACTTTTGTGGCTCTTACTGAAAGAGCGCAGGGTATTCCCGTTCCAGAATCCCACACAATGGCTGTGTCTAGCCGGACATGCCTTTGAGTGATTGAACTCAAGCTCTGTCTGGGCAAGGCATCAAACTCCACAAAATCTCCATCCAAACCTCACACCTGATGGCACACTGAGCCAGCCCGGGCARCGTTCTGCTTCACATCCCGCTTCTGCAGTCCCTTTTGTCCCAGCAGAAAATTGCCAGCCAGCCTGCCCTCTTTCAGAGGAAGTAGAAAAGATCACGTATGAATAGAGCATTTTAAAAAAAATAAGCCATGCTGTTGCAAAAAAAGCAGGTTTCCAAGAGTGTGTGGACCTTGTGGAACCAGACAGGTGAGAAACATCTGGAAGCTCCCTCTGCAAGAAATGCAAGATCACAGCACAATAGAGGTGGGAAGGGGTGCTTGGTAGGATCAACCTCCTGCCCAAAACACAGGGAACTTCAAAATTATGTCAGGCTGCTCAGGGCCTTGTCCAGGCAAATTTGGAAGGACAGGGATCTGACAGCTCCTCTGAGCCCAAGTTCCAGCCTTGGCCTCGCTCAGCAAGTGGCTACATCTCTCTGCTGACTTTCATACACACACAGAGCACAAGTAGTTCCTGCCGGCTCCAGCACTACCTTCCTCCCTCACCCCTCTGCATGATTGCACATGATTTTAGTGGATTTTAGTGGAATTTAAGAATTCTTCCTGTTGTTTTGAATGTAGCTATATTTAAGCATGCATTCCTGAAGCGAAGCATTACTGGGTAGCTTGCTGATAAAAACCATGGATTAAAACTAAGAATTTTTTGACAAGTGGATTTTTTAAGAATCCAGTCCTGGTCTGGAAATGAGTTTAGTGGCTTTAACGTTTCCCTGTAGGAGCTGCTCAATCCCTATGTTTATCCAYGTGGCTGTAGGGATTTCAAGGGATCCATGATGATTTACACTCTCTTCCACTTTGTAATGCCCATGGTCATGTTGTCTCGCTACTGGATCCATGTGCCTTCTCTACTTAATTTACTGCAGTGTTATCTGAAACTGTGTAATTCCTATGGATTCTCTGTTAAACCTTCAGACTGATGACATTCACCTGGAAGCCAAAGAAGCCAAAAGAAAGGAAAAACACCCAGCTAGCAAAAAAAGGAAAGCCTATAATTTTATATGTGTGTCTTCTGATTTTTTGGCAATAGTAATTAGCAATAGTAATTTACATTTCAATAGCAATTACACCACCCAAGATAYGTTTTCAAGGTGGCATTAGTTTCTGGCTGAGTTTCAAGAGGAAAATACAGTCTGTCGCATGCCCAGTGAAAGAAGGCCCTTAAAATGCATTAAATGTTAAGGCTGCCTATCAAGAGTGGCAAGGGGCTGGAGCCAGAGCGGAAGGGTAGGATGTATATGGATGTTGGTAGAAAAGAGAGAGAAGGAGAGGACGGGGAGCTGCAGTCTGTCRGGCAGTGGCTGAGCTCCAGGGGACACGAGTCCCATCTTTTGCTCCAGATATTGCTTTTAGTTCTGCTTTTTATAATTTACGGACTAAAAATGCAAACGCTCCCAGGACCCAAATTCAGCTGCAAAGCTCTGCTCTCGTTGGAGAAACGACTTGTTTCAAGGAGAGGAGGGCAGGACCCGGCTCGCACCCCGGAGATCTAGGTAGCCAGTCCTGTGMAGCCTGCTCAAAGCCTGCAGCCCGTCCCAAAGATAATCGTGTCCTATAACCATGACAAAAAGCTGGGAATAACACTGGCGGCAGAACAGACAGCCTCTTCCTGAGGACAGAAGCCAGAACACATTGATTTATGGTAAGAGGAGAAGGGGATTTGTTTTTTAAACCAAGCCAATCTGAATCATCATTGAGGAAAGAGCATAAAAATAAAGACCAGACCCATGTTCTCACTCATTTCACTGCAGTAACTCCCTGCAACAGAGTTTTGTTTGAACACAGAGGCCCTTAACCAGATGCTGTGTTTAAGAGCCTTGAACAGGCYTGCGATCCATTTAATTAGTCTAAATTGGCCTTAAGAATATGTATTTCTGTGGATGCACGCATATAAACACACCTTATCTTAAAACACAATGAGGATGCAGCTATGACCCGAGCCAAGGATCCGTACACACTCCAGACTGCAGGAAAGCACATGCTACAATGCACAATATGTGCTTGAAATAAGAGAAAACGGACAAACATTTCAGCCTGGGAGAAGYGTCTATCCAGATTTTATTCTAGCTGAGCCTATCTGATTGCAAGAAAGAGGAGCGACAGATATTCTCCCTAGGGCTGTAGTCCCTTCAGTTGTCTCTCTCTCTTTCTTTTTTTATTTATTTATTAATATCTCTGGCAACTAATTTCCTTCGGTAGCTTCTTCCACCATCTTTTGTATAGGAAGGCTAAGGACATGCCTAGCTACACAAACAGGGGTCATCATCCAGGTTACAGATTAGGAAATAGAAGAGTTTGTCAACATTTGGCCTAGACAGACTTTTGAGATATAAATACAGATGGTTTTATTTAAAAGAGAAAAAGTCCAAATTCTACTAAAGGTTGAAGCTTGTTTTCTTTCCAAACTTTTTTTTTTTGTTTTTCCACTGAATGTTTGGTACATTGTGTTTTGTTGTTTTCAAGCTTAATCACATTTATATGATATAATATAATATTATTATAAAATGGAAATACAAACTGAGAGCCCTYCAGTTCTGTGGTTTATTCAAGAAATCCCCAGCAACTGAGTTGAAGTCAAACACGACAAATATTTCTGGAAGAGCATCCCCACATTAGGATGAGCAATCCTGGCCCAAGGAAAGCAGAATATAGGGTTTAACTCACCTAACTGCTGCCTCTATGGACCAGATAATGAATTGCCTTCATTCAGGATTTGACCTGTAAGAGGATGACCCAACAGCTTCAAGCTGCTGAACTGCAGTGGCCGAACTGCAGGTTCTGATCCAGAGGAAGTTGCCCAAGGCCTTGAGGAAAATTCCCACTGGAGCAGTTCATGCTCAGGTGAAGGGGGTTCTCCCACAGGAGAATAACTGGAGGCCTTTACAGCCTGGCTCTGCAACGTGCCTCCTGCGTCAAAGTTCACTGGCTCGTGGTGGGGTCCTGAATTACCAAAGAAAATTGCACAATAAGTTTTACATAACAAGGAAACCTCTCCACCACACCCCTGTAACTCAGACCAACGTAGCACATGCTGATAACCTAATATTCAGCTTTCAATAGGCTGAAAGATCAAGCAGCTGAACTTCAAGTTATCAGTCTGATGTATCTCAGGCCTGACACTTTCAGTGACCTTTGGMTGCTATCACCTTAAAATATCAAATCATAAAAACTCCATGCTCCRGGGCTAATAATCCAATAAACCCACATCTTGTCACTGCTTCCTGTTTTGCTAACTTTTTTCTTCTTCTTTTGCTCTCTCTCTCTCTAACAAAAGCAAAGGATTCATTTGCTATGTGAAGCATAGAGTAAATGAAAGCCCAGGACTGAATGAAGTGAGAGCAGTGTTATTGCTGTTACCAGGGACACACCGAGATGTACAGARTCAACTCCATGAAGAAAAGGTTTGGGTTAAAACCACTGTTTTATCAAGAGAGGTGAAAAAAAATGACATTCCTCAGCTAAGAGTTAGATAATGTTCACTGCAGGACAGCAGCGAGCGTGGAGCAGAAACAAAGTTTTGGAGATTTATTTCCCTGGGAATCTTACTGTGACTCTCTCTGCATGACATTGGGGCAAGCTGAAGTGAGTAAATACGGTGGAGAGAAAACCACCGCAATATGAATGTGAAACTAATTAAAACATCCTGCTCGGTTTTATCAATTTGAAGCCRAGGCCATGGGGTACAGGCAGGAATCTGCTGCAGTGAGTGTTTGTGCTGGGACTTGGATAAAGAAACAAAGAGTGAACCTTCAAACCCTGAGCTCGGATCACAGTAGGAAGGTTTGCGAGAGCTTGAGGAGCCAGGATTAAATTCCAAATATCCTTGGAAAACTGGTGAAACAGCCTGAAAGGATCCATTCCACATACATAGGGTGGAAGGGTTGTATTTAGAAAGAGAAACCCATGGGATTTGGCATGGGGAGCCAGCGGCATGGAGAGTGTGTGGCTGGACCTGGGATATGTGGGAGCCACAAGATAGATGGTCAAGTCACCCTCATTTGGGGTCCTGATAACACGAGAGTTGTCCCTGCCATGGRTTTTGTTAAAGGCGAGAACCATGATGAGACAGAATCCCACCAGAAACAACCTCAGTGCATCTGCTCCGGCCTCAGTGCAGAAGGGAGCAAATGGCATCTTGTCTCCAGCCAAAATCACATTTCTCCAGCTGCAAACCCTGAAGACATCATCAGTCTTAAACCTTCTTTGTAAATGATGCTTAGAATTTTTTTTCCCCTTTACATCAAACATACTGAATGCAGTGGTAAATATATATAAAAATAACCTAGTAGCTTAGTCACCCACCCAACAGAAACCCTGGRAAAACTTCAGCCTGGCACAAATGCAAAGGCACATTGAACCACAAAAAGAGCACAGTTTTGCCATGAGGACACCAAGAGTTTTCAAAGCCATTTTCATAGTGAGCCCATAACAGCTATGACACCTGTCCTGTAGCAGCATCAATTGTCCTGTAGGAGCAATGAGTGACACATCCCATTTACAGCCATGAGGACACGAGACTGATTTGCATTATGCAGAATACATGGTTGAACACAGGGAGTGATACTTTAAGATCACTTTTTGATTTAAATGCTGTTTATGTCTTAGGATTTTGAAACRGTCATTTTTCAGAAAGAGAACAGAAAAAGGACATAATTCCTTAATCTGCAATTCGCTCACATGTAGTTCACTTATCTGAAACTGAATCCGTACCTCTGCAAGATGAAATTTGGACAGCAAGTGCTTGCTAATGCACAAAGAAATTTGGGGTATTGCTATTCAGCTGTAATTGTGTAATCAAATCTGGAAAGAGTTATTTATATTAAGGAAATAAAAGTATGCGGAACTAGAAGCTGCCTTTACTGGCACGGACACTGAACGGCAGCATTAGAGCCCTGCAGGACACAGTGAGAATGGTGTGAGCAGCAGGACTAGGGGAACAGCTCAGGCACCATGGATGAGACCTGGAGACTGACACGGCTTGCTGTGGGTCCTCTGAAACGCCTCATTAGGGTGACATTAGCACCCTACTTAGAGAACAAACAGCAACTAATAAAATTTGTCTCCCAAAAAGAGACAAAATAAGGAAAGCAAGGAAAAAGCCATTGCTGAGAGGATAGGAAAATGTATCAGAGACACAAGTGAGGGTTTAYTGTGGATGATCTGGTTAGCGAATCATATTTTATAGCTCCCACAGATGAGTCCCCAAGGACTCAGAAGCCTGGTGGGACACTTCATATCTTAATTCACAGCACCCAGGGAAGAGCCAAAACTCCATGGAGCCCTGCCGATGACCTCAGAGACCTCAAAAACATCCCTCACCCAGGTGCAAATTTCCCCCGAAATGCTGATTTTGCCCCTGGGGGCCTGTGCTTTGCAGGAGCAGGATTCTTGTGCCACCTGCGCTGCCGCGGTGCCAGGCAGACCTCGGGGGACATACCACGGTGCCGGGGCAGCGAGGGCGCCGCTAAAGAGGATGCAGATAATCACGGTTGGATTAGATGACGTCTAAGCGTGTTGGGCAACGTTTCCTGGAGCGATCGACCCCCGGGTCCAGGCGGGAGGTGCTGTGAAAGCTGACAGGAGTTGCAGCTAGCAAATTACACGGGAGATTTAGGAGGACCGTAGAAACTATTCCTAAAGCTTTGAGCTCCGTGTGCAGCTGCAGCAAGGAAGGCAAACAGGATGTCGGCTGCCTTGATAGAGGAATGTAATATAATTGAAAAGATTTGGTTATTATTGTACRAGGAAATGATAAGATCTTGTGCAGCGTATGGTTTGGTCAAGAAATGATATGGGAAATAAATTATATGAGTTCTCCAGGCTCARGACAGGAGAAACATCCAGGACAATGGGCTTATTCTTGTTTCTAACAGCCACTGGTAGGTGGACCAGCTCTAATATTCAAGAGAATGATGTTTCATGTCTGTTTGCCTTGTCTTGCTGCCAAATAGGAAAAACTCCCACCCTCTGCCAGCACGGCTCCATGGTCACACATCCCAGTGCTGCCAACGCCGCTCGGGGCCGCAGCCTTGCAAAGTGCCTGTCCTCTGAAAAGGCTTTAATGTACCACTAACAGAAAGGGAAACGAGGCAAAAATCACAAAGAATTAAATGGAAGAAGCATAAAGTAACACTCGGGGGTCACCTCTGTTKGCAAGACCTCAGACAGGTCTGCTTTACACATGCAGATGTCACGAATACTCCAGTCAACCTCATGAAGAGGGAAGGAGTCGGTTGATATACCTGCCAAAATAGACCTAGCAATGAGAATGGATGTTCTTTCACGAAAATACAGTTTTAGAAAGATATTGGCTTTGCTGAGTCAGCCATACACGACGTTTGGTCAACCAAGGCTTTGATAATTCTCAAGAATTCTCAGAAGCTTCACAGATATATAGATGTACACACATACATGTTTATATATCTGTGGGTGCAGATTGAGCCCAGCYGGTACCATCTTAGACCACTTGACTTTCACATCAGTACCAGAAGGTCGGTGCAAACTCGCAGATCTGGGACACCAAACCTTAGCGAGCTGCATTTTCTTCCGTTTTACTCATTCTGAGTTTTATGTATCAGCTCTGGYTCTTATGCAGTCTACCACAATTGCCATGCCCGTTTTCAGAGTAGCAAAGCTTTTACACAAACAGCTTACATTTTCCAATCTCTTCAAGAAAAGAGAAAACTATTTGTTTATGATTTTGAAAGCATCCTTTGTGCTCCGCTTGTGCAAAAGACCAGGTCATATTTCTGCCCAGAAAAATTCAGCAAGTGAGGAAAGGTTTGAAGGAAACTTGAAAGTGGTAGCACAGARAAAGAAAATACAGGATTTCTAATTTAGACTATTTTCCATCTCTTAAGTCTTATAACTGAGCATTATATGACAATAGATGTAGACATAGATCATTTTTTGCTAAAGCATTCAGTTGTTTATCTTTTTTGCTCTGACATTTCTGGCCAGCATATATCAAATTCATRCCCTTCTATTCGTTTCTTAGTAAAAATCAGCTAATTGCACCATCTCCTGTCACTGCCAAATGGAGATGTTCATTTTAACTGGCCCACTTCAACTCGTTTTCTGGAGAAGCYGTGATATTTCTGGATGTTTCTTCCTCATTTGAGAAAATAAACTTTGCGAAATGGTATAAAGTTTCTACAGATGCAAGCTGGTTCTCAGCAGAGAAATGCTGTGCTCAGACTTGGACATTTCTACTGAGGCCAGTGGAATCATTTGCCAGTGTTAGAGAAGAAAAAAACCACACATTTAAATTCTGTCTAAAATCTCCTCTGCTGTTAAATTACCTTGGACTTCAATGTGGTGCTCCAAATTTTCAGTGAAGAAGCTGGGTATAGTTATTGGAAATTGTTTCTGAGTCAGCATCTTTACTTGTGCAGCCCTGTAGAACAAACTGGTGCTTAATCACRATCTCTGTTTCAGAGCACAGCATCCAAACCTAGCCAAATGGCTTCTCAAATTGCACTGATTTGTTTGCTTCTACCATGCAAAGAACTAACCCATGAAATATTTCGTGCTGTCACAGTTACCCTTCTTACTGGTAGAAAAACTAAGTTYGTTTCTGCAACTCAAGGCTTTTAGAGAAGCAGAACATTTGTTAGAAGATAAATTAGTTCTAGAAGGTGAGTTTTGCTCTGCACTGCCTTAAAAATAGCAGCTCAGCTACCCCTAAAATACTCTTGCTAGAAGGAGCACAAAGCACTGGTAGGAGACAGGACTTACCCAGACCTCCTGAATCCATGCATCTTCCACCTGCTGGATCTTCCCTCTGTTTCCTATTAATGACTATTAATCTCCAATGCCAATGCCTGCCTCACCTGGAGCAGGGCATGCACGGGAATTCGAGCACATTTGAAGACTTCTGAAGAGGTAAATAAAAGTTAAGTTTAGAGGGAGGTGAAACATCGTCGTTAGGCTAACTGATTTATATAGAGAGGTGGACAAGATGCTGGTTTCGAGAATTTCCTCAGTGACAAGTATGGCAAACTCACTTCTGCCCTAGGGCCTAAGATACAGTCATATTAGGCTATTAGGCTGTTCTTCCCTTCTTCTGGAAGGCATCCCTTCTTCTGGAAGCTCTTCAGAGGAATCATGATTGTGCACATACAGTATCTAGAACTCCGTTCAAGCAAAACCTTGGTTGCCCTGTATGTAATGATATAGTTAATACACCATAATTATTTCTCACCAGACTCCCAAGCCTGGCTGCACATTTGTGTTTGATGAGCRTTTATTCTGGGAGGCCTTCCCACGACTGAGGTCTTCTGCAAATCCTCTATGAAATGGTGAGACATGAAGCGGTGGCTGAACCTCCCCTTCGAGGCGCCGGGGCTCTTCATTCAATTACGCACAACTCCTTGGAATAATGTGATCCTGCTTTTTCCTGCGGGGATTTTTGGTCTGCCCATATACACAAACAAGAACCCTTTGATGCTCATGAGCTGCAAGGGCTCGGCGGCTGCCAAAGCCAACTGTCAAAGTGCAAACAAGAATAGACTCACCCACGCCACCACAGCACACTGCATCTGCAGGCACAGCCCTCAAAGACACTTTCTTTGGCTGATGCTCTTGCCTTGGTCATGCGTCCTCAAAGGCTCTGAGCGGCTGAGGAAGGCCCCAGATGGTGTCATACACGTGGACTTGTCCTCTCCATGTCCTCCATGTAGAATCCAAAGACTTGGACCCTTCTCCCRGGACAGACTTTTGCCTGCAGAAAGMTAAGACAACAGAATAACATGAACGYRAAYGCTGCCCAGCAYATCCAGTGCTCAAGACTTGCAATAACGTTTTCCCTTTCTAACGCGGACATTTAGAGCTTGAAAATGATCTGCTGCTGCAAGTTTAGACTTTTYTTTGTCTAAGGAAATGACAAATCATATACTCTGAGGGCAGCAAAGCTTAGGCGCACAGATTTGCAGGTATTTGGCTGCTTTTAACYCCCTTCTCATCCTGCTGCCCACCAGCCAGGATAAACCAGTTCCGAAGCAGCATCCCTTTGGTTGTTTTCTTCCAGATTCAACTCTGCTTCCTGTAACCTAAAATGTGTGTGCTGCATGCCAGGGAGGGGGCCTGGCCTAAAGCAAAGCAAAACACTGCACAGGTGCCCAAGGARAAGCACATGTGGTTTGTGTTGGCCCGCTGAAGTCTTGGCTGTGCTCTAGACTTGTACCTTTGCACATTAGTTTCCAAGAACGAAAAGGCAACAGTGCACTTTTTACCACTAAAGTCAGGCTCCTGCCATCTTCCCAGTTCTGCTTCTCATTCTCTAATCAAATCATTACTTTTAATCGAATTGTTATTTTTAATAGGACTAGTTCCTAAGAGCCTGTTTTGCCATAAAATGCTTCAAGGCTAGAATCTCATTTACAATGACCTCAGCTGAAGGGTTCATTCAGGCTTAATCTGTAAACACCAGTTTGGTGCAATCAGCCAGTCCTGAGGAGCAGTGAGTCCCCGGCCTAGGAACCTGCTGGGTCAAACCCAGCCCTACACCTGCAAGGCCAGCCACTCTCAAGGTGTCCTTAAATTAGGGTTGCAATAACTCTGTCTGGAAGCACAGCACAACACAGCAGAGCACAGCATGAACCACGCGGGGCTACACCAAAAAGCCTCTTGCAACGAAATCCCCTGGATGTAAATCCAACATGGAGCATGTTGGGTTTAGTCTCCCCTACTGTCAGAATTAKTTTTTTAAGTCTCTCGTAGTAAAGCAAAGCCCTGTTTGCCAGATCATGACTTGATCTGGTGGGAATTTCTCTGTGCACTGATACTGAGTTCATTTTTACTACTACAAGCTGCTGTGTCCTTTTGTGGATCTCACCTGGGTTCCTGAGCTGAAAGATGCTGCACCCAGCAAGAAGCATCGAGCATCGTGAGAAGCCATGTCTTCACAGGCACAGCTTGAACTTCCCATGGCTTACTAAAAAAAAAAAGTAAAAAACAGAGTGCTCAAACTTTCATATTTTCTAGGGAAAAAAATGGCATTTTCAAATTATTTGGGTAGCCCAAAACAAGAAAAACACTTAACAAAAAAAAAAAAAAAGAGCTGCTTGCTGAAAGCGTTGCTTGTTTCATTATTTCAAAGGGAAAATTGAAAACACTTATGAAGGGTGTAGTTATTTACTGGTCAAGAGCATTCTTCTAAACAAGATAATATGAAACATACCCTCATTGCTGTTGCGCTACTTAATATCTTTCAGTATATCACCATGTAGACAAGAGAAAACACCATATAGCCCACGAAGCTTTAAAGCAAATAAAAAAGGGTAAAGGGGAATAGCATGGCAGTAACGTGTCTTAGCATTAGTCTTGAACATGAGACCAGAACCCGTTTTCCATCGGAAGAGCTTAAGAGAACCTCTCAAGATATCTATCTGTAATTCCARTTAGGAGTGAAGCAACCTGAAGGCCAAGAGGAGAGTTTATTTCATCTAATAGATGAACATGCAAGAAATCCTTRAACTCTTTTTGACCAACTCTTCATAGAAATTCAGTACTGGAATACATAATAGCAGCAGCAGCATATGTGTTTGCTACAGCTCTGCCCTAAGACTACCTATGAAAAGGAGATATTCCTCTGCAGAGCCCCAAACCCAAACCTTGCAGATGGATTTCCTGCAGCGGGAGCACGGCGAGGACTTTTGTTCTGTCTTGAGGGGTGCAGAGGCTGTGACTGTGCCCAAGAGACCGCATGCTGAAGCAAAGCAGCAGCTTATTTGTTTTGAAAATAGCCAGGACCAAATGGATTTCTGTTGTTTAACATCTGTAGAACAGCTGACCCTTCCCCGTGCTTCCTCCAACGATCTGATCCCATTTCTGTTCTTTGTAATGGAACTAAAACCAAGCAAAGGTTTAGAAACAGCACTATAATAAGCAAACTRAAGTGCATTATCTGAGGCTGCTCTCAAAACCCCACGTATCCTGGAGGAACAAGCAGGGGGTGAACAGAGATGTCATGGGGATGCCATTTCTGTCTCCAGGCCCATKCGATTCCCCAGCTTAGGGCAGCTCTGTTGCATCCTCACGGCCTTTCCAAGTAGGAAAATTCTCATCCACAGCGTCATTCATGGTGCAAGCCTCCCCACATCATGTTCTGGGTGTTGGAAAGGGCTGAGACTGCTTTTATTCCACCAGCCCCTGACTTTGGAGGTTATTGCGTCCAGCTCTATAATCTGACTCCTCTAGCAGCTACAATGTATGGTTTTTTTTAAGTCTGGGAACATCTGAAGCCAAAAACCTGACAAAGATCCACCAACTGCAGTGAGGTTGGGCCGGTTCCTACCCTCTGCCCATGGTGCTTTACTGTGCCTTGAGAAGCAAGAATCCCCTTCAACCCTGGACCAGTTCCCATCTTGAGGACAACTTCTGGGCAAGACTGCAGGCTGAGAGGAGTATTCATGTGCTGCACACTCAAAATAGCATAACAGTTTTCTTTCATTAMGGGAAAATAAAATTTGGAGATAAAATTCTGCTTTAGGATAGCAAGCTCTTTCATGTGGCCACAAGACTGAGATACAATGACAGATTTTATTTCCTAGATAACTGAGACWAGTTACTCGCATTCTCCAAGACATCAAAGCATATCAGAATATTCATTAGAAATCATGCCAAGTTTCTATCACAAAAAAACAGTACTCCAATATAAWTTCTGTTAGTGCAGAGTGCAAGACTTCTCTGCCACAAAACCTGAAGTTGAGCAAGCCTCAAGAGCAGCCGCAGTGCATTTCCACACGTTTCCATGCCCTATCATATCAGGAGTCGTGATGATGCACCAAGGGATCTCAGGGCCATTTGGAGGGGATTTGCATTAAATAAAATATTATCAACAAGCAACAGGCCACCAGCTACTCAGAGCACTGAAAAAGTATTTCAAGTGAAATGCAAGTCCCCTTGGTATTTACACTGGGCATGTTTTAATCTTTCCATAGAAGAGCTAAAATATTCCAAGGAAATAGGCAAATCTTCATTAAGAAGTATTGTCAAAAGTTACACTTTTCCATCAAAAATAAATGTTTTGTCAGAAAATGGCCACCTCCAAGATCATCACTGCTATACTAGGTCCCAAAGCTCTCTCAGTGGCTCCTTCTTACTTTGCTGTCCCTCAACAAACCCCACCTGGGCTGGCAGATCACACGCCGAGGGGCTCACTGAGCTATGTTTATATGCCCTGTGTTGAAAGAGTGTCCTGAGCTAACATATTTTTGGAAATGCACCAGGAAATCTCATCTTACATTTCAAAAACAAATCTCAAATTAATCATAATGGACATCGTGTCAAAAGAAGAAAAGGTGAAAGGAAAGTGTGAAGCAGGTGAGATAAAATATGCAATAGAGAGATATTTTTAATTTGTCTCCTTTTATCACTCTTCTCCAATGGGAAATTTTGGTTGGAAAACATCCATACAATGAACCTCAGAGTCCAGTATGGTGTTTTTAGTGTAGCTTCCAACAGCTGCCTTGCTAAGCAGGCAAGATCTATTCCTCTCCTTCCCAAAGCTTAGTCAAGCTGTGTATAGACACTTAGCATGAGTAAAAGCACGATGAAGAAAAATCCAGAAAAATTCAACGTGTGGATGCCTTTCTTGAAAAAATGGGATATCACTAGCCCCTTTGGCCCAAAGAGCTCATACTATAGCCTTTCTTCTAGAAGTTCAGAGTATTACTATGAGGTAAAAGCAGCAAAAAAAAAATCCAAATTGGCCTATGGAAAAATTGCAATTACTTCTCCACATTAGTGTAATTACTTCTCCATTATTAGTGTAAAGATGTTTTATATCTGCCTTTCCTGCCTTTTGAAGGAAATAGTTGGCCACCGGCCCACAACCCATATCTCACTGACCCAGAAGGAGACAGGCTGCGCTGACAGCAGTAGCTGGAGGCTGGTTCCACATTCCTGGCTCATTGTCCACAGCATCCCATGAAGATCTCCATGTCTGCTATGGAAAGGGTTGAGAACAGCAATAGTTATGTCATGGTCAGTTGTGACTTGGTGTCTTAATTTTCAAATTTCATATATATTTCATCAAAACATAGTCCTTTCTTATTTCTTTTTTATTCTCTCCATTATCGTTGTAAGCTACCCAATACAGAGATTACAAAATAGGTGCATGAACAGCACTGATCTTCATCGCCAATACAATGATGAGTTGGTGAAGAGTTGTCCCACCTGGGATGGGACAGAAGAGTGACTGAACGCCCAGCAGGATCTGACCATCACACTCATATCCTGCTACATGCCCATAAATCACACCTGAAAACATCAGCCTCGCTTTTGCTGTGCTTCACAGGCCTTGACTCTGGGTCTGGAGCAGCAAATGCCTTTCCAGACCCATAACTCCTTTTCCTGCCATAAAACAGGCTAAGGCAGGAGGGGTCCCGCTGCTCCATGGGACAGTGTTAGGAGTATGGATCTTGATGCCACCCCGTCACCAGCTGAATCACTTCCAGGCCACCTCACCACCACCACACTTACGCTTACTGTGCTCAGAAAGRGGCTCCATGGTGCCAGAGGGGCCCATTTGTGCAATTCACCGAAACTCAAATGACTCAGTGCCCCAACACTGCTCCTCGTCAGCCCTCCAGCCCGCTGCAGCTGCCTTAATGACGGGCCTCAAGCAGAACCTAGTAAAATAAATGAGGAAATGAGCACTGAGGTATTCATAATTGAGTAAGTGGTTCTTACAAAATAAAGCATTGTGTGCATACAAATCAGAAGCAGCATGCTGCCCAGGGACCTGCATGGCTTTCTATGACGTTTGCTTTTCTCTTTTTAGCTGATTTTTCATTTGCCCCAAGAGCAAAGAGAGAAGTTTGCATGTTTCTCACTTCAAATGGAAGAGGGTTTTCTTTGTTGTTGAGAAATTAAAAAAAAAAATCTCACTTTCAGGTGCAAACGTGGAGCTGGCAAGTGTGGCACCAAGGTGCAGAGATGGGCCTGGATGGTCCCATAAGCAGGGTCCTGACAGCAAGCTGCAGCTTCCCTCTGGAAATGGGATATGCAACTTCACAACCTTTCCAATGCCGAGTTCCTGTCCCAGTCAAAACAGCTGTGGAAATCTGCAGTAATTTTCAGTGTACGTAACATCATTAAAAAGGAATCCRTGATTCATTTTCACTTCCTTTTCTGTTGTCTAATAGTTTTTTTCTGCTACCCTGCTCTCCTAGAACAAACATCCCTGAGCGTGGACCTGACGGAGCCCTCTCAGAGCCGAGACCTCCRTGCACAAACACAGCAAAAGGCTTGGGCTGGTTTTAGTTTCCTCACTTCAGAGAAGCAGAGATCCCTAGCCTATAATCTAGACAGGAAAATATCCCTCACAAGTGAGAAAAGGAGGAGTGMAGCTCTGCTGGCTGCTTTTAATTAAAGGTGGAGATTATAAAAGCCCGGGCTGGTTGGTGGCCGGTAATGAGAAGGGACAGGAGCTCTCAACACAAAGCGCTTGTCAGCTTTGCTCAGTGGGGTTTTGATGAGAAATTCCAGCTGTGCCCCCAGGGCTGACAGGAGATGCTCGTGGGAACGGGACCGAAGCAGGATTGAGCTGCYCAGACACGGGACGAGCTCCTCTACCTACCTCCCAGGATGGGCCTTTGGAAGCCRAGCTCCCGCCGGCACGAGGCAGCGGGCCAGAAAGCCTCCTGGTGACCACGCGAGCGTGTGTGGTCATAGGGGACATCCGTTTGTCGGTGGCCACGCAGGCAGCTGGTGGTTGGTGCCCGTCACCAGCACAACAGCCGAGGTCGAGTTTGTTCCTGAGCTTGTCACTCCATGGTGATTTTTCAAACCACTCTATTACAAGAACAGAGCCCAACTCTTAACTTAAGAGCTTCCTGCATTTTAACAGATGTCCTATTTCACTGATAACATCCAAATATTCTGTTTTCCATCTTGCAGCAGCTATTAAATCCACATTATGGTTTTTTTAACATCCAAGTGACTAAGCAGGCCTTGGGGAGGGCTCCTGCCGCTCATTGGTGAGGTGACCTTTCTGCTGGCAGGGGACACATGGAGAGATGTGTTCACCCAAAGAGCAGCCCCAAGGTGGATGCGCAAGGCCAGMGCTCTGGCCGCTCTGGGTGCATAGATCTTTGTCATATTTGACTGGCTGAGTGAATTGTTCCACTTGGTTTTCTTTGAGGAAGGCCCATTTGGAAGGCATCAATATGAGGAAGTAGAAAAAATGACCTTGCTCCCCACCCACCTGAYGAGCTGGAAAGATACCCAATAATTTTAAGGAGTCTGAATTTAGCTTAGGAAAAGWAAGACTGTGGTGGCTGCCCTTTCCCAGTGAGAAATTTCCTTTCCATTGCAATTACCTGAAATGGAGACTATTGCAGGCTGGTTGCAGATGATTTTCCTGATGGGAGACAGAGTTGATGGGAAAGTGTGTGAGCTGCCCTTGCCGTTTTCGGATGATTTCAGCATCAGGGACGTGTCTGCCTCTGTTGGAGCTGGCTGCGGGGGGTTTGGAGGATGCAGCCTGATCTTCTGCACCTGAAGACACGCGGATACTGAGAGCGCTGGCAGAACACACGTCTGTGAGCATCTCCGTGCCAGTGCCGCTCTCAGCAAGGAATATTTACCCGAAGACTCACAGTGCGCCCTTTCTCTTCACRTTGGAGAGGCTCCAGGCTCAGACAGAAAAGCCAGAGGAGGAACATCCATTCCCTGTTCCCTGAAAGGGGCCTCCTCCACCTGCGCTGCCGGCYGGCACCAACGTGCTTGGCAGCCTGCAATGCCAGGGTAGGGACACGGGCGAAGCATCTACTTTCTATCCCAGCAGGATAAAACTCTTGGGGTGAGGAACAGGATGGGGTCCTCTTCCTCCAAGTGCTTAGAGGTGGGAGCAAGAGCTGGGATGCAGATCCAAGTGCTAGGATGCAGGTCCAAGCACTGAGACCACCTCACCTCTGGGCTTCCATGCAACCCCTGGATTTCTGGGAATGGTTTCACTCCATGCCCGGGCAAAACTGCCCTCATATTGGACACAAGATATGAGGTCTTGTACTCCAGAGCCAGGGGTCTTGGAGCTCCCGTGCTCTACAGCCCTTTCTCGGCTTTCTCACCTCCAAAAAAGCCCCTGGAGCAGCGGCTCATCCTGGGATGGCATCCTTGTTTTGTGTTAATTGGCACCTCCTTTTCATCTCAGATGAAAAACTACCCCTCTTTTTGCCCAGGCTAAACCTCAGTCTCTACCATAAGCCAACAAATGCCAATTATACCCTATGGGATTTTTTTTTTTTTTTGTAGATCCACTTAAAATTTTCCATTAACGTTTCTCAAGGCCACGACATTTTCAGGGAACCCATTTTCAAGCATGACTGAAATAACCATATTTTTAATATGAAAACCTTGAAAATGTTAYTAATATGACAGTTTGATCAAAAACAACACTTTTCACTTAAAATTGCCTCRGCAGAAAACCCAGGACCAACCCTCCCTCCTGCTCCTTGCTGCAATGGAAGCATTTTCCAGGGAGAGGAACTTTGCCTATTTTTTTTTCCTCTCAAAGGTCACTTTGGCAATGAAAATCCCATGTACCTGTAGAGCAGCGTGCAGGTCGAGGTCCCACGGGTGCCACAGCCGTTGTCCCGACATGCTGCCGCCTTTGGGCACCGGGATCGGCTTTGCCAGCYGGAGCCATCGGCCTGGCTCCAAACCTGCACCTTGGATGAGAAAGGTTGGCACACATAAAACAAGGAGAAGAAAAAAGGGAAGAACACATACCCAGTTCTGAGTTACTGCACATAAAAAAGACCAGCCTTGCAGCTCCTCCTGGTATTTACGTCCCCAATGTGTGAATTATTAATATTTAGTATCTATGACTCAGGAATATTTACCCTGGGAAGTATTTTTGTAAAGYTGGATGGGTTTTCTCGCTATAGGAGCTAACGGAGGCTCCCGTCGCGAAGGGCCAGGCAGCCCTCCCTGAACAAACTTTKCTGGTTACTGTTCAAACTGGGATCTTCTCCGAGGCTGAACCTCCAGCGCTGCCGCGCCRGGGCTGGCGGGGATCCGCCGGTGGCTCTGCCGAGACGCAGCTAATTTTAAATCTGGATCTCGACGCAGAGGAAAAACCTCTCTCTTACTGGCAAAATTSTCACAGTCGGATGCAGTGTTGGGATTACGGGAAGAGCCTGCGAGGGAGYGCACACACAATCCCTTTTTTGGGTACTTGGCATTAGCTTTATCTGAAGTCATGGATTATAAACCCAGGGAGCGAAGACCTCCCACAAGTTTCTTCTCCGTCAGTGAGAGATGCTCCAAGGCCACCTCCACGCTGGGGCATGGGCCACCACAATGTGCTGTGCAGTGGGGGTGTCYCCAGGGTCCCAATGCACAGGCTTTTCCACCAGGCCTTCTGTTCTTACTGTCGTCCCATCAGTGGACACGTTTTCAGATCCATGTCTTAAGCTATCCACAGTGTCAGCCAGAACCGATTTTAAGCACTTTTTTTCCTAATAGATGGGAGAATTTTGGCTTCRTCAAAACTAAAGTGCTCTCAGGAGACTGCTGGTGTCCAAAAGAATTCCAAATAAATGTTTTGGTTTTACACCAAAGATCACCATTAACCGGTAAAGAAGCTCTGACCAGCGCTGGGCTCCTTCACTCGACACATCTGTTTTGCTGCAGCTGTGAAAGACAGTTTTGCTTCACCCATGTGTCTGGGAAGGCAAAGGTGCCCCGCTGAGCTGGCCAGACGCCCTGAAATGTCTGAGATTGTTGCACGACTCTGCAAACGGGAWCATTTCCATGCTCTCCATCTTCCCACCAGGAGCCCGTCCCCAGCCAGAGCTGCGGCCCTGGCACTAGCACAGGAGCCTCCTCCAGGTCTCAGCATCCTGCACCCRCTGGCACAGCCAGCGCTTGCTGAGGTTCCCAGCAAGGACAACCTTCCTCCCACCAGTGATATCTCCATAATGATTATCTCTACAAGAGCCAGCACCTCAGACCAGATTCTTTCTTTTTCTTTNTTTTTTTTTTTTTGCCATAACTTCACTTCAGATTTGGCAAGCTGTCCAGCTGCCAACCAAAAACCCATCTGAGGAGCAACCAGGACTTAAACACCTATCAAGAGACCCTAGGAATAATACCCCTGACCGATAGGAGCATATTGACTAATATTTACTATCTCAGCCCATACTGTCACAAGGCTGTGCACTTTACATAATAAAATACATATTTGTATATTGTACCTAATACAACRCAGTTTCATGATATTACATCATCTYGACCTAAATAGTTCATAGCACTGAGGAAAGCTGAGAGATTCCACATATACCCCCGTTTGCTCATCTGAGATGGTATTTACCTCCCTAGACTTAGCATGATGCTGTTGACTCTTGTTTATCTCACTTGTTCTCCATCCTGGATTTGTTTCTTTTATTATTTCTTGTGTTTTCATCCTTCCTGAGTATCAGCAGTTTGCAGGCTGTTTCTCCCACTTTTGGAGTGGTTTTTGAATTGCAGCCTTATCCTTCAGCCCACTCCCAGTCCTTCTCAGCTATATGCCATCCTCATACTTAACAAGCATATTCTGTATTCTGCTGTGTTATTAATGAAAACATTGGTTAGAACTGAATTCTTACCCAGAAGACAGTACTCCATAGACTTACATAGATGAAAATAAAGTACATTTTCACTGTGAACCACAAGAAATACTCTCCACAGTTACTGATCTGTTTTGAAGCCACCTTGCATCCCGCTAGATTCTGTTTTGATTAGAAGCACCTCAACTGAGACCATGTCCAAAGTTCAACCATGGTTGATTGTATTAGATTTTACAGCTATGGACAATAACCCCGTCAAACATCTATTCACACTAATGCTCACCAATGYCTTGATACTTGCTCCAGATATTTCAAACCTTTCACTTTTTTTCCTCTAATTCCTTGGCTTGAGCAGATCCATTTTCAACAGAGGTATCGTGCCAAGTCGCTAAGCGGAGACGGGAAGGAATTCACCCAAGGTCAGAGCAGAGTCATGTCAGACTCRAGCAGTTCCACTGAAATTCCTGGCACAGCCCGTCTCAACGCTCCCTGCTCAAGGGCTCAGGACAGTTTCACTTTCAAAATTGTCCTGAGCAGTGGCTTCTTTCTGCATAACTGATCTTCTGGCCTCTGGGCATAGTCTGCTGATCAACTGCACGAGGTTTTCTCTTATCCTGATGCATGGGTGCCAAAGAGAGAGGTGCAGACATGAGACCTGGGGAAGAGCTGCACAAACAGGAGCCCAAGGAGGCATGTGCATCAGCACAGGACATATGGGCAGCATCTCTTGCAGGGTCACCCCCAGCCTGTGACAAACAACCCTTATTCGCAAGGAATTGATAAGAACTGGGTTTACTTTACAAGCCAGGGCACCCACCTCCTTGAGTTGCTGGCTGCAACAGTCCATCAGAGCCTCCTGACTTTTAGCCCCGCTATAAATAGTCCCGTATTTGGTTGGACACCTAATAGCACTAGGATGTGCTTGGCTCCGAGGCCGAGGATGCATATAGCGTTGGACGCTCGCACGGTGCCGACGTCGAGGAGCAAACATTGCAGAGAGGAGTGCTGCATAAGGGACACCTTGTCTGCCCATTTACTCCCTACCCCTATTTTAACCACTGTCAACAAGATATAAGGGCGGTTTCTGTTTGCACTGAGGCTTCTTTACGCTGCTCTATCCACACCCTAAAGTGGCATAAATGTCTCCTAAGTGCCTTAAAGTAGGTCCTTAGTATAAATGAGAACCAACGCCACCGTTTGCAAAAYGGCTTTGAAAACAGGGCCCAGGTGTATCCTATAAATGAACATGGGTTTTTGAAGGAATAACACACACAAGGTATGTATGCCCAGCGCTATACATAGCCGCCCCCAGCCTCAGTGTGTGGTTGGGAAGAGGAAGGCGGGAGGAAGGCAAGAGGCACCGAGAGGACTTACCTGYCAACAAAGAGGAGAGACGAGCACAGGAGACGTCCCTTTGGCCCCAGGGTCMCCAGTCCTGGTTCAGCGTGAGCCTCTGAGCTGCTTGTGTCCAGCTGCAGCTCAGATAACCTTCGAGTGACTTGAGTCCTTCAGCCACAGAGAGAGCAAGTGGAACCTGGGGCACCAGATGCATCCCCCCTATTGACCACTACCCACCCTCATCATCACATGGGGTTTTCTYTCCTTTTCCCATCCACTTCCCTGTTTTCATATACTCTTCATTAAAACATGAACCTGAGTGATAGCCCCAGTTGATAAGAAAAAAAAAACCTACAAATTTGCTTTATTTTGTCCCAAATCTTCACTTACTTGATTCACACACGTAACATCCAGACAGAAGACATAGCTTTGAAGGCGACACCACTTATCTTGGACAAGCCAAGATCATGCAACAGCTCAAGGGGGAGGATACAAGTTAGGAGAACCAGGTTCAAGGGCCTGGAGCTAACACAGAGAACAGAAAGACCTTGCCCAGAAATATCAGACTTAACACTTTGGTTAATATGCTGTTCTCCTCCCTAGGTCAACTAGGACCTAATTTTTGTGACAGTATTTTAGGGCATTTGTTGCCAAGTATGATTTATGGGGAAAAGAAAAGAGGACTATAAAAAAAGGRCATMATTTTTCTTTCTTTTTTCCTTTTTAAAAGATTAGCGTGCACTTAGCAGCAGCCTAGGCAAGTAGGGGCAGATCTGACTTCAGTTTTAACTCACAACACAACTTTATAGAACCTCTTCCTATCCTTTAATCTATTTAGATCCTTATATTGCAGAGTCTGAGACATGTACTTCAGGGCAGACACTGCTTTGATCTGGCACTGCATCTCAGGAGGTAAGGAAAAGATGCATCTCATTCCTAACAGGAGTATTAAATTGGCTTTTAATGCCTGGAAACTGAGCTGTTTTATTTATTTGCCTGTAGAAGAGGCCCTGCCAATGGCCCAGCACATGCTGATCTCACCCAGGCTCTCCAGGGGCTACTTTAGCCCCATGAGTAATTGCAAATAGCTCAGGCTCACCCTTCTAAATACAACCTTGGCTCTCACTGAGCAGTAAAGACAAGGGGGGACATTCATTCTGGGAAGTTTTTTATTTCACAAATAATTCAGAAATCAAAAGAAAACAGAGGGAGGGGGAGATACTTTACAATTCTGTATTTAGAAAAAAATTATAGTTTATAAACACACTGCCCCTTGAAAAACATGCAAAGGCACACAAAAAATTTACAAGAAACTTTTATACATAAGTAATAGTAAAATACATCATTTTTCATAGAAAAAAAAAAAGCAACTCTATGAACTGGCCCTAAATATTTAGACTGCACAACCGACTACATACACGACTGGAGAATCATCAACCAGCTGTTGGCCAAAGCACCGCTGACTTCTTAAAAGGGACAAATTGCGAGGGCTGAGGGGGACCGTCTGCTGAGCTGGGGTCTGAGGAGCAACGTAGCTGGTGACACAAAGATAAGAACATGCTGTGTCCTTAAGCTGTACTGAAATACACTAGACCAAGTAATGTTTTGGTATCACAGACATAAAATATATGGCTTAGGACTGGAACTGTCCCACCTGTATAYGAACAGCTAGCACACATGATTGAAGGTAAGTGATATATCATGACTGCCTTGGAGGACCTGATCTCCCCTAATGCTGGTGGAGGTATGTTCAGATCAATAGCACCCAGGACCTCAACTAGTATTTGTGTAGTAAAGCCACAATTTCTCTTTTGTACAACAAATATAAAAATAAASAGATACAGACTTAAATAACCTCAGTTTCTAAAAATCCAAACCAGTTGGCTGAAGATAAAAATATGCAATTGTAACTTCAATTAGGCATTTTAGGAAATTTCTGTTGGAGTAATAATTCTTCCCTCGCCCCACTTCTTGTCAGGTATCATCCCAGGTTGGCTGGATTATTCTATGTGCTCTATGCTGATCCTCCAAGACTTTTCTCCAGGAATCATCTCCTCTCTCACATCTCCTCCCATCATTTTACAACATCCATGGTTGTCATGGACAGTATAGTAGAGGTGGCATCCTACTTAAGCTCTCATGTGCTTTATGTGCTTTTTAAATCCTCATGGAGTCAGTAGGAAGGACTCCACTGGATATCTCCTTGCATCTACATCTCCCAAGTCATAGGAAATACACAGCACTGTGGCTAACGTCTGGCCCGTGATGGCCACGGTTGCATGCCACAGCATTTATTGGGCTTGCACTCGACCATGTAGAGCATCATTAACCACAGCAGGCAGAAACAGGGAAGCCTTTTCTCACTGCCGAGATCTCAGACCCTTCCAACCAGCAGCTTTTCTAGGATTTGTTCCAGCTGTTTTTAATATCAATTTACCTARTAAGAAAAAATAGCTAATTCTTTTCTATCTAAAGCAAATACTGTGCACACCTTGGAAGATGGTACCATATAAACAAAGATGACACGTTGAGGCATGTTTCTGTCTCTGTTACAAAGGAAGGTTTGCTGAGCAGAACTCACAGAGAYGGTGCAAAGCAGTCCCAACTTTGTATTTTACAAAAGGCTCCTTCCAGCTCAGATTCCACAGAGAAAGAAACCTCAGCTGTGAGACAGAYTGACGGATAAATGCAATTTCCTTGTTGATTTCATGGTGTTCGTGGAATTAAAGAAGGATTTAATCATATAAACATTTTTGGTCTCTGTTTTGAAACAGCTTGATGAGATGGCTTTCTGTCTCCCTAGTTTAAATTGAACATAGCCTGAGCCTAAGAGCAGCTATGAGACATCTGCCAAATAAAGTGAAATATTTTCCCATTTGTTATACAATATTATAATCAAGTTACTGAGCAGAGGGACTATGGGTTTATATGAACTGAAGAGCTAAAGTTTACGTTGCCTTCTCATGACTAATGAAGTTACTGGATGTGTGTGCACCAAAGGAGAACTAGATGCATGGGTGCATCAAGTCTAACAGCCCATTCCAAACACAAATTAAGGAACACTCTCCTGCTTTGAAGAGCAGCTTATGCTAGGCTAGTCTTTTGGCTCACTTTAATTTCATTCAAATCGTCTTGGAAATGCATTTGGACGCTTGCTGAGACATAAAACAACAGAATATTAAATAATCTCATCACCRCGCCTGTGTGTTTTATGAATGCAGCGTGCTAGATGCTCAGTGTGTCGGGATACAACATTCGCATTGCAAGTCGGGTTCTGCAAACCAAATGGGAGAAACTCGCCGAGCCCCATTCATCTCATATAGCCAAAGTCTCAGGACTGCACACACAACAAAGAACTTCACCAAGGTAAAGTGAACAGGCTTCAGAAGGATGCAACCACTCCTAACAAARATAAGATTAACTGTATCACTGCTTGACTACTACAGACAAGACAACCAGCACTGCTGTATAAAACAATACACTGCATTTAACTGAAACTTTACTTTTTAAATGGTGTGTAATATAATATGAGATGTGCCAGCACAGGAGCCCCAATTCACTGACTTCTCATAGGTTACCAGGCTTACAAGGTACCCGCAAATGTTTGACCAGCAAACACTTTACCTGCTGTTTGCATTGTCCAGTGGCCTCGTTTTCTGCAGCAGGGAACCCTGCCACCACCTCCTACCCTGCTCRGTCCTGCGGTAAACCTCAACATCATGCTGAAGGAAACGTCCTCTCCCGTCGTGCTACTTAGCCCAACGCAGCGCTCCCGSAGCCTCGCTCAGTGTCCCTCTGCTAGGAAAACACTCACTTTGCCCTTCTTTTACACACAAAACACCAAAAAAAAAGACAGACTGGAAACGTTCCCAAGGCCAAGGCTCTCCCTTGTTGGGGCACGCAAAAGCAGATGCTTCAAGCTCTAAGATGCCACTGGAGGGCCAGGCAGGGGCCACGGTGCCGGGCCCCRCGGCTCCGTGCCGCACACCTCTCCTGGAAAGTGGAGTCACAGCAGTCCATCACTGYGGAATGCCCCTAGAAGAAACGAAAACACGGAACGAAAGATACAACGCTGAACTGGTGCCATGAGATGCGAACAGCTGAGTCAGAACCTGTTGTCTTTTTTTTCTTTTTTTTTTTCTTTTTCTTTTTTTTTCCTTTTGTCTTGTTTAATTCCCTGAAAGAGTTCGGCAAGGAGGGTATGTTCAGAGCTGATGCCATCAGAGGACCTTCCTGTCTCTCGAGACCAAAGGAGTGCTCTCCCAGAGAAACTTGCACCTTCCCGGGGAATTTACTGCTTCACGGCAAAAATTCGGAAAGCGTTTCCATCCAAAGGGCTCTTCAAGCTGGAGGAGAGAAAGAAAAGAAAGAAGTTTAGTGTTCTTTACCTTTCAACACAGCTCTGAAAGCAGCTAGTCACTTGTGCAAGGTAGGAAGAGGACAACGCGCTCTACTTGTTTGAGTCACTAAATCCACAGTGACAAGGCTAAGTCAGCCATTTCCAGCCCACCAGCCTGACTAGCTGATATCTGCTGACTTTGACATAAAATTGAAGACACGATCAAAAATACGAGAGCAAGCACAAGGACAGACATCTCACCTTTCGGACTGGACTCCGTTCCTTAAGGAGCCAACGTAGATTTTCTTCTTTTCTACAGGCATCACATCCACAAAACCRCCTTCTTCATCTGGAATGACTCCCGCATGCACTGCGGTTTTGCAGATACTGGAGCTCTGAAAAGTAATAGTTTTGACTTACTAAACATCTATATTTTATATCYGGGGATGCTGATATCTAGGACATTATCCAGGGCCAAAGATGACTCAAGGAGAACTTTCCAGCCAGTGTCTCCTATTCCTTGTGTCCATGCTAAGAGGGTAGAGGTGACACCTTTTTGCTAGTGACCAGCCACTTGTGCAAGSTCATTCACCCTCTTGCTGGAAAAGGGGACCTTTTTGCTAATTTAAACTAAAATGACCAGTCACTTGGGAGAGTTCACATCCAGTGCCATGCACCCATCCCATGGTCCAGCTCCAGACAGCCACATAAGTCATAACCCCATAAGAGCCTGAGGGAAATAACAGCCTCCTGCAAGCTGCTCTCTTACCCTGATCTGTTCGATGCACAGTCAGGAGGAGCACAAAATACTAACACACAATGACTAAGTGCCAGAAGCATCCAGGAAGCAGAGTAAGAGCAGAGAAAGGCTTYGGCGTCATATAAACTTGGCGACCAACCCTCTAAAGGATTTATACACAGCTAGCTCGAATAACGACGAATGAAAAAATAAAAAACACAGCCCTAGCACAGAGAACTGCAGCAGGTGAAAATCCCAAGTCCTTGAACTCCTTGATTGCTTGGAAAAAAAAAATTAAAAAATGAAAATAAAAAGAAAAACTAAGCGCAGAACCCACAGTGCCCTTGCCAGCGCCAAGGGCAAACATTCCCATCCTCCGTGTACAATACAGAGTGTGCTGCTYCTTTCCCTCGGCCTTATATGGCAGCTTTGCTTTGTCCCCTATATATTTATCACTCCGGATCGCCTATCTCTTGGCAGCTCTGGCAGTTTTAATTGCCAATTTGGTATTTTGCTTCTATATATGGTCAAGGGAGCAGGGGAACGCTGCGTTTGGAAGATACGCCGTGAATTTGCCCTAGTATGCAGTGGGAAATCTGTAAATCTAAAACTGGCTTGTAAAATTAAACCATCCTGAATTAATTTGCAAAACTCTCCACTGGGAGACACCCTGAACGATGTTCTTATCAAAGCTGCCCCCTTTTAAAATTTTTTTCCAGGACTCACTGTTCTGCTGCTTCCTCAAAGCTTTGACCGAAAAGCTTTTTACTCCCTCTCCTACACCCTCACTCCGTCACCGTGCTGGATTGCTGCCTTCTGCCACACCACCCCAGCCTCTACTTTAATGAGCTGCTTGCAGAGCCTTTGGAAGATGAGAGATAGTGCAGAAATAAAGACTTTCTCCCTCAAAATCAAACCCATGACAGCRTCACGGCCTGCGCGGCAGCTCTAGTGAGCTCCCAGACTATGGAAGCGACCGCTGGGGCACCCACCATACAATTCCTATACATTTTATAGTGGGCTATAACCATCAGTGACTATGGACTAAACCAGCAGTGATTTCCTCATTAATGTGATGGGTTTAATCATTAAGGGTTATTTCTCAGGAGAGCGGAGCAACCCAATGTGGTTTCCTCTGACGATAAAGACCAGCCTTGTTGTGCAAGGACCCAACCTCCTCCAAATAATCCCCCTGCAGATGTGAGCACATTATTAGCACCAACCACCTCCAGAGCAGGGAGGCCTGGCCCTCATGGCAATTATCCATTTTTACCCCATTTTTCCCACTGGAAAAGTTGACCTGGATGTAATYGATCCCACAGAAGCAGGAATCTCTGAGTATCCCAGAGGTGTTCCCATCACCTTCAATGCAAACTCATCCATAACATTACCAGGAGTTACCAACACTACAGACATTGTAAAGCAGCAAAGTGCCTTTGAGTATGCACTTTTATGAGTCATCCCTGAAAAACCTGGTTTCAGGACTTACGTCCCTGAGCAGCTATCCCAGACTTTCTGTCTGAGCCGGGATTTTGCATCTTCTACCTGCCCCTCATAGATCAGCTGCCTCTCCATTAATTTGGGTGCCAGGAGAATCGCACACAGACTAAAATTTGTCTAAAATTCACCATTATAGACAACTTTTCACTTAATGCAACACCAAAGAATGTAGGCAATTTCCCTAGCCAGCTGCTTCKCAACACTAATTTCATCCCTGAAAGTATTTTTGGATATGATTCCCCATTCCCTGCACCACTTGAACCTGTAAACTCTGTGTACAGGCTGTTCTCATGGAAAAGTAACCCTATCCAGGGGATAGACCTGGAATTTGAGCACAGTCTTTTSCCATAACAAATTTTCTTGCATTTTGTTCAGTTTGCCTCTTATAAATGCATACTTCCCAAGCATTTGAAGCATAGACTAAAATAGCAKTTTAGTTTGATGAGAAAAAAAATAATAAAGCCAGTCAAAATGCATTTGAAGTACACAAACACRTATTAGGATAGTGATTCCTGTGCCCCCTATATAAAAAAACAGAATTATTTCATTAAAAACACCAGTTCTTCATGTCATAACTTTGTCCTTTGCAGCAAAGCAAACTTTCACATGCCACCCTGGGATAATGCAAATATAGAAACTGGCTGAAAGCTCAGTGAATCAGATACGGTTTCAGCGACCAACTCTTGTCACCAGTGCTTGGACTGTTTACTCTTTAGTTGCCAGAGCATTTTGCAAACTGATGATTTGCAGGAGGCTTGAAGAGGCCAGGGGGCTCCTTGGAAGGGAGCRCAGATTTGCGCTGGGGCAAATATATAACTTATTAAACAAGACCCAGCYGAGGCCACAAAGGTGTCGCTCCAGATGTGAAGCCAGAGAGCCTTCCCAGAAGATTAGCACTTGTCCCATTCTGTTTATTGTCCCTTTTAATTACCCTTCAGCTAATTCACAGCATCCCCTCCTGGAGGCCATTCTGCACACTCAGCRCGCTCTGCGGGAAAAGCCTGTGCCCAAATTCCAACTGCTCGGCATGCGCGTTGCCCTTGTCAGCCTTCCAGCTTTTTCATCATCAGCACCCCTCCCCTTGCAATGTATTGCACAGCCACCTAAATTTTCCTTATTTTTTTTTCTGCAGGTTTCCTCTTTTTATTTATTTGCCATTTACTCCCTTTTCTACCAAATGCTCACTCTCCTAAAATTTAAGCACTTTCCTTATAAGGCTTTTGCTACACTCTTGGCACGGTAGTCCAGAAAAAAACGTTAACCAAGTCCTTTAGAGAGTGGCCAAATACGTTGTTTTGTTTTATTTTAAAAAAAAAAATATATATTCCACGCTCCAGCTTATGAAACACGGTCCCCAGAGGGGTACAGCTGGAAACAGAGGTCGTGATTCAGTAAAGGACACAAATCCTCTTGCGTCAGGACAAATCGGGAAGCAACATGCTTGGGATGGTGGGAACCACCTAATTCTCCTCTAAACTCCGGCCTTATTCCATGCTAATCTAAGGGAGATTTCTCCTCAGTAAAAGAAAGAAAGAAAGAAAGAAAGAAAGAAAGAGCTATTAAGCTATTTTCCACTTACTATAAGGCCAGAGCACACACAAGTACTGCAAGAGCATCAGCACTATCAATTTGTTTACAATAACTTATCTGTGTGGCCCTATGTTTAAAAACGAAAAAAGCAGTCTCAAGCCAAAAAAAAAGCTGCTTAAAGCTCCTTTTCCCCATGGCTTTCCCCATTTTCTTTCCTCTTTTTTTTAATATATTTTCTCTGCACATTTTTCCCAGGAGTCTGAGGAGCTCCGTGACGACACTGAGCAGGACCCGGCATTCCCACGCTCACCAGGAGCTGCGACCTGCTGACCAGTTCCCAAAGGCCAACCATGGGTCTGCCCATGTCCTGGGTGGAACCATCTCGCCTAGACTGATCCCTGATCCGTCCCAGACGTGATCCCATGAGGACCTGAAGAGCAACCCTGCAATCTAGGCTCCACAACAYGCGTATTTGCCAAGGGCAGGAGCATACTCACATCTGCGTAGACGTTGGTGCCAAACACCGGTGCCCAGTACGACGGCTCGTCTCTACAGTGGGCTGGACAATAAATCCTAGAAAACAAGTTATTCATATTTATTCTCTATATAAAGACTCAACAGGAAAGCAAGTTGCATTCCTGGAAGATTTCAAGTGCCTGCATCTGGTCTGCAGGTGGCAACAGTGAATCCAATTATTTGTTCCCCTCAGATGACATTTGGTATTTACTGCAGGACTGCGAATAGAGATATTTTGCAGCCCGTAAAAGTGGGACTGATCTTTTATGACATTTTCAAAGGGGAGCTTTCTGTTTCTGCGCTCAACGTCGTGCATGCAATTAGTTGCATGTGTTCACTCCCCCCACACCATCGACTGCACCTGCACACATCAGCTTTCCAGAACTAAGTTCTCCCACATTTTAAGATGAAAAGGAGAATAAGGATTGAAAAAACAGCAAGTGCATGAGCAGAAAAGCAGCGCACGAAGCCGCAACCCATGCGCAAGACCCCATTGCTTGGGTGCACCTACCTCGGGCAGTGCGACGCCGGCTTTCTGAACGGGCACAGCTCCGCCACCGTGGAGTAGCAATCCAGCGTCTGCGCTGCGAGGGCAAAGCAGACACGAGCGTCACCGGCCCCGTGGTTTCRGCACCCTCTCCCTCCCTYCCCATGGGAGCACRGGACGGTTGGTGGTGAAATGGCCCRTGTTGGGTGATGGATGGCCAGAGTGGGTGGGAGCTGTGATGTGATCTCTTAACACCACCACTTAAAGAAGGGTGTTGGATGGAATGATCACAGAATCCCAGAATTGTTATGGTTGGAACAGATCTTCAAGATCATCAAGTCCAACTGTAAACTCATCACTACCATTCCTGCTAAACCGTGTCCCCAAGTGCCTCGTCTACACATTTCTTGAACACTGCCAGCGAGAGTGACTCCAATGCTTCCCTGGGCAGCYGGTTCCAAGGCTTCACCACTCTTTCCATGTGGAAATTTTCCCTAATATCTGACCTGAACCTCCCCTGGCACAACCTGAGGCCGTTTCCTCTTGGCCTATCAGTAGTTATATAATGTACTCAAGGATGCTGTAGAACTCTGGCACAAATGTTTTCTCCTCAGCTTTATAAACTTACTTGTGACTTTGGAAACCATGAATGCGTTTGAAGGCTTGTTTTTCCTGTAAAAGAAGCAGAAAAAAAAAAAAATATTATTAAAACCCAAGAATTACTACGCCCACATATAAGCAACAGAGGTGGAACATCTGTTCCTATCTACACCAAACCAAAGGCAAGATATTTTTGTCCAAGACGTCCGTACCGGAAGGATTCTACACCATTCCTGGTGGACTTGACGAACGCCGGCGTCCGCCCCTTCCTCGTGATGTCCACCAGCCCGCCCTTGTTGTCCAGGATGCCGTARTGGATGGCAGCGCGGCAAATGCTCGAGGACTGAAGGGACAGAACAGACGGCAACGTGAGATGGGCCTGGACCRCGGGGCAACACGGACCGACATTAATTAAACCACCACCCAGGCGCCAAGTGGAAAACGAACCAGGTGGGTTCCTGGCTCTTGCTGCTGCTAAATGTTACCCTTCCTGCATAACCTTACTTGTTTTTTCTCTCTTAGCCATCGCTTGGTTGGATGACAAGCTTTTTTTAAATAACAAAATTGAACATTCAGAGATAATTTAGAAGAAAATCAGCATTGGAAATTAAGTACTCATAGGAAATATTTCTAGTTCTCAACAAAATACTAAAAGACAACAAATTTCTGCCTGGAGGCAGCAGGTTTATGCAGTCCCGGAGGCTGCGAGGTCAGGGCTAATTCAAGATGCACCAGATCATGCCAAACTGTTCTTTAGTCATGACTTTTTACAGTGTTTTTAGCACAGAATTTCTAGCCAGCATARCTGTCTACACTGCAAAACGGAGCCATATGAGAATTGATCCCTGTCCCTCCATCTCCATGGATTTCAGGATTTTAATCGCACATTATGGGCATTTTTCTGGAATAACTTTACCTCTCTAGACTTTTTTTTTTTTTTTTTAAATTCACTACAGAGGAAAATGCAGATAATCTTTATTAGCACATTATAGAGCACCACAAGTGGAGAATCTGAAAAGCCAAACGACATTAGAATAGTTGGCATTTCCCATTTCTGTTATTACCACTAACTCCCCACAAATTGCATCTAGGAGCTATTAAAAGGTACTTACACTCTCATAGTAAAATGTTCCAAAGATCTTTCCCTTACTGTACAGGCAGCCAGCTGGGCACAGATACCTAGCAAAGATATATATCTCTGAGGGTGGCAAAAAAACAATTCAAGAAAAACAGACTTCAACTCCATTTCATTTAATAGTCATTCCATTCATTTCACGTAATTCTTCCATTTAAAAGCAAGATTGCAAAAGAGCTACTTCTTAAAAACTGTTTCTCCACCCTCCTTAAAGAACCCAACCAATATTTAGATTCTGTGGATTTGGTTTTTCTCCAAGTGATAAACTGTCCTGTTCTTTACCGAAACCTCAACCAGAAGTTCTTGACTGGCTGGGAGGCGACAAGCCGTGAATTATTCGTCTGCCTTGGACAGGACTGGAACACATGAGATGGTTCAAAAAATGACTTTGCCAAAATTTATTAAATGACTTTGGACACCGGAGCTGTGTCCAAAATTGGTTTTGCTGCAAATTTTTTCCCTGCAAAAAATAAACTGAGTCACCTTACGGCTAAACTTGGCTGAGGGCTTTCTTTATAGAGAATGAAAGCTTTTGCTAGGTCTTGGGTAAATCCTTTGAATGGAATACCTGGGAATACCTCTATCAGAGATTTCATACACAGGCTACCCCCTGTTTGCAAGAACTTGCTAATTTTTAGACCACTTTTTCCTGATCTGATCCAAGAGAGACCATAGAAGTGCTACCTGTTGCACGTTGAGCCTCTGCATTTGTCCCTCATCTTGGTTTCACAGGTAATGACTTGTGCTGCRGAAGGAAAAAAAAAAGCATATATATAGCAAATCAAACGTGAGGTGCAAGAGGAAGCACTGTGAGGAGCAGAGCACCAAACAAAATCAGGGTTGTGCATCTGCAGCCTTTTGAGTACGAGACAGGTGTTTTCTGAAATATTAGTAGGGAGGAAACRTTTGATGGTGGAAGGCTTTGATTTACAGCCCGAGGTCTGCAGGCAGAGCCCTCATTTTTCATTTAATTACAGGCGCTGAAGATGGTAGCAGATAAACTCGGAGAGGATGTGGTTATTCTCCTCCCCTCCATATCTGGATAGCTCTGTTTCAATTAAAAGTGATGAGAAAACGAGAATGAAAGCACTAACAACTCAGAAACCTTCCCAAGCAAGAAACAGAAAGGGCGAGAGAAAAAGAAAGACCCAAAATCCCCAGAACACTTGTGAAGAGAGTCACTGCTGAGCTCGGCCTGTTTTATATGTGGACTATAACCAACACTTGCTGAAGTGACTCCTGTTGGGGGGACCTGGATGCTCACGTGAGACGTCAAGCACGACACAGAGAGGGGCATGAGGGGCTTTTATATCTGCAAATTGACATGCAGATGACCTTTCCCTCCACCCAAACCTCTTCCCACTTGGGTTTTTAATGAAAAATCCTCCCCATCCCCCTATGGAGGGGCTTCAAAACACAGAGGAGCTGGAAGAACAAAATGCCATCTTACTCATGTAGGTGTCCGTGGAGACCTTCTTGGGCTTGAYGGCCTTGGTGGGCTTGTTCTCCACGCTGGGGAACCACACGGGCTTGTGCTCTGCCACCTGCGAGGTCTCCACTTCGTTGGTCTCATCCGTCTCGGGGATTAGGGTATCCTCGTAGCGATAATCTTGTTAGAAAGGGGATTTAAAATAACGGCAGCGTGTCAGCATTAACAAGCAGGGCAGGGRGGCCCGCATGTAGAGGGAGGTTATTTTGCTTTATAAATAGCTGGAAACTTAAAATGCAAGAYAAACACGGCGCGGGGCGGCTGCCCGGGCAGGTACGGCAGCGAGAGGAGCCCTGCTCCTCCAGCACTCCCTTGCTCCGCACATAAAGCAGCATTTACGGAGCCGTGCGGGCGCAACGAGGCTCGCTACGGAGAGAACAGGAACTCACTGGAGGTTCTGATCTTCCAGCCTGTTTCCAGCTCTTTTGCTCCAGGAGGAGATAAAAAAAAAAAACAGCAAAAGGAGGTGCAAACACAGAGGTGATGGATGGCTTGCACTCGGGCAAGGCTCCAGTTTGTCTATTTCTAGGAGCACCGGTTCTCCRTGCTATAAAAAATATTGGGTGGGGGGAAGCAAGACACCCTATGCTAGGGAAATCAAGCAGCTTCCTTGGAAACTTCAGCATTAATGGCACTTGTCTCGCTCGCTATACAACCACCTTTATTCTAAGGGAACTCCACGTGTCGGAAAACCATCCGGGATCCCCYCTCTGCTCGCAGGAACAGGACTCGCTGTATTTGCCTCGCAGACTGCAAAGCCGCGGCGCAGGGGAGGGGACGGGCCGGGAGCGCGGGGCGGGCGGCCAGCGCTGCCCACCCACGGCGCYGCTGGAACCCGACGCAGAACATTCCCTTCCCAAGCGGGGCCGGAGGACGGGAGCCCTCCGGGAGCAAAATCCAGCCTCAGGGAGCGCCCGAGCCAAACGCGGGGTGACTTCCCCCAACCAGAGAGCGAGCAGGGGACATACAGGAGGTTTTGGGGAGTATTTTGGTTTTTGGTTTTTTGGGGATTTTGGGGGGTTTTGTTATTGTTTCAGGAACCCCATGGACACGACCAGCACCTACCCTTGTAGCAGAGGTTGTTCTGGCAGCCTCCCCCATAGCTCGGCGGGCACTCGGAGCAGGGCCGGCCGCTCTTGTACGGGGCTTCCCCRATCCAGTTGCCCCTGGAAGCACAGGAGAAACAGCAGCCGGTCAGGGATGAGYCCTGGGAAGCCTCCGCTCCGCCCTGTCCTGGGGGTCAGGATAGCTCCAGACACGGGAAGTCACCCGTTTCCCGCATCCCGGAGAGCCCTYGGCTCTCTCAGGGCCTTTTGCCAAAGCCACCAGAGCCGCAAGTCTCCCAGCATTTTCTCCAGCTCTGCGGCCAGGCCGGAGCACAGCTCTTTCCATTTAAAAGCTGTCCCAGTTTTCCATCTGGAACCATTTGCCAGCAGTAAAGCGCATGGCTCRACACCAGCAACGCGAGCGCCCTGGGCTCCCAGATCATCTGGGACCACAAGAGCACTTGGCACTTTCTCCTTGCCCAAATTGGCTGTCTCTGAGCCCCTGACTTGGCTCCGAAGTTGGKCTCCTGCCCCGGAGACGCTAAGCAAAGACCACGAGGAGCCGCGCGAGGACGCGATGCCCGGGCTGCGCTTCCGAGAAGACGCCGTCGGCAGCGTTTACTCAACACAACGGCAGGTCCTTATGCACACAAGCAATATCACCTCCGTGCTAAACTAATACAAATACTGCGGTCTTGTGCAAACAGATGCAAGTCAAGGATGACTCCATTTGCTCAAGAAAGYCCCCAGGAGCCAAGGGTGCCCGTGTCGCCAAGACGAGGGGCCGGGGCAGGCAGTGCTGAGCCCTGCACGGGTTGTTGCTCCTGCAGCCGCCTCTGTGGCCGGGCGAGCTGAGGACAGAGCGCCCGGCCAGCGAGAAGAGATGGAGCCGCAACAGCAGGAACAGAGTATTTTTCCATGCAGCCCTGCGTGGATGACGATGACGCGCCGGAGSCCGGCCCACAAAGGGAGCTGATCCCGAATAAGGATCCCGTTATCCCCTCCTCATCACCCCACTGACCCTCAGGCACTCGCCAAGCTGCTCTGTTGGCATTGAAGCAATTTTGCTCTTTCTTTTAGCTGCCTTTCCAAGTGAAACCCCTCTCACACGAGCTATTTGAGCAGAAAACGTTAATTGCAGCTGCAAGCAGAAGGCAGAAAACCTCTTCCAGATGCAGCACTCATGCGTTTAACACACAGGCTTCTAAACCTAACCAAACGATYGGGCTGGCTAATCTCAGCCTCCGTGGCTATTGCACGGAGGTCAGCAGCGCTGATCCCGCCGTGATCCGGAGCAAGCCACGCTTGGCAGCATCCCCAGCTCCRTCCGCCGCTCCTCCTTCCCATGGCCCCAGCTTCAAAGCCCGGCCTGGCCCCAGCCCCTCATTCAGTTTTCCAGGCTCTGGGCTGCAGCGGAGAGGGGAAAAAAAAAAAAAATGGAGAATTTAAAGCCGCAAGCGGCAGCGCAGGCTGCCCGAGGTCTCATCCGAGCCGCTCACTTGGGCGAGTAGTTGCAGACCAGGTAGACGGCGTTCTCCCACACCTCTCCCCAGACGTTCATCTGCTTGCAGACGTGCACGGCGCAGCCGATCCTGTTCGTCGTGGCCCAGACGATCTGCAGAAAGGCAGCGGCGTTGGGTGAGACGGGCCCCCCTGCTGCCATGGGGCACGGGGAGCACCCAGCGCCCCGGCCGCCTTACCTGGGTGTAGTGGGTGCACATGGACCCCGTGCACTTCTCCGGGCACCAGGGGTTGCATTCGTGAGGGTAGGGGTACGTGTAGTCCTTCACCTCGTCGTACCAGGACTGCACGTGGAAGGCTGGAGAGCGGTACCTGCGGGACCGAAACCACCACAGATCAGAGCAGCAGCTTCCACCAGAGGCCCGCCAGCTGCAGCGGCTCCTGGTGTGTTGCAACCTTGCAGTTGCAACACAGTTTTTACCAGCTGTGCATGAGGCAGCTGAAAAGTTTCTCAAGTTCTACTCGTTGAGAAGCTGTTACCCAAAAAGAAAAAAAAAMCCCTCAGTAACGTGGTTGYATGAACAGGAAAAAAAAKAGAAATAAATGTAAAGGCTKTTTCTTTCCCCAAATTCACAGCCYGGTCTGACTGTATTATTTATAGGCTTGACACTCTCTTCAAATGCCGCTGACCTGAAATGTCCTCCTGGCTTTTCCACTCGATTACAAAAAACTTGTAGCTTGGCAGAAAGGTGTATTTTGAAAGTAAACAGAAGTTAAGGCTTGCCAAACATCTTAAGCTGAAAGCCYTCATGTACCTATGTTACCACGAGGTGATTTGCTAAATCTGGAGGTACATTCGCAGTCACACTGTAAGGTCTTGCCAATGGAACAAGATTTTTCACACTCRCATCATGCCCGCGTTAGTGCAGTTAATGCACCAGGCACGATCCCTACCTTGGGATCCCCATATGCTGCATAGACTTTGCATCCCCAGGGAGCAAACAAGGCAACTTGCAAACTCCCCATTGAACTAGAACGGCTTCAAAGCTGCTGCTTTTTAGTGCTTTCAGCGGAAAAAATACAGCCAGAAATACAAGTGATACCATTATGAACTACAGTTTGTTCTTTCAGCCAACTCTTCATTAGAAATCATTCATTAGGTGTACTTTAAAAACATTAATCTCAATGATGTCATTAAGTGAATACTTTCCGAGTCCTATTTTACAAAAGAGGAAATCGAGACAATCAAGTTATGGCCTATTCCTGAAAAAAAAAAAAAGAGAGATGAATATGATTTCTTTTTCCTCTCAGTGATTGCAAAGGGAGCAAGATTGGATCTGACTCCATCAGTAACCATGGCCATCCTGAAAGCTTTGCARGAGAGCCAAGAACAGCCCGATCTTTTGACTTTGTTTCCAACGGATTAACCACTCTACTTTCCAATCATTCTTTAAATCTKCCAGCAAAAATGGGCCCAGTTTTCATATCAGGCTAATTTCACACCAGCAAATTTCCATTGMTTTCAACCAAGTTCTACCTGATTTACAGCAAGCACAACTGCGTTTCAGCTCATAGAGTTTCTGAGCACGTACAAAATGTTTGCTTTGYAAAGCAGGCTTAACCTATAACAAGTTAAGTCTTTACAACAGGGTCTCAACAGTAAACACTTCACCTTGGCATGGAGAGACAAAGCCATCTGAAGCTTTAACGTGGTCATYCCTAGCTGCGTTAACAACCCTAGGTTAGAAACCTTCCCTAGAAGGATGAAACAAACTGCAAAGTGGTTTTAGTAAAGAGAAACTAGGAGCTGGATAAATATTTACGGGAAACACGGTGAGAGATATCCAAAAGATTTACAGCCYGGAGTGCTGAGCGAGCAGCAACATCCAGACACCGTTCCTGAGAAACTCCAGTGTTCGGCTGGCTCCCGGCTGCTGCCGGGAGCTGTCCCTGGAACAGCCCTGAGGAGCCAGGGTGGYGGGTTCAGGAGCTCCTCTTGATGGGCACGAGTGACCTTGGGCATATCATGACCTGAGACGTGGAATATGAAGCAACTGGAATCAGAGTTTGGTGGGAACAGCCAACTGAAGGCACTGAAGATGTTCTGAGATTTCCCATTTCACTGAAGTAACAGTTGATGCTCCTCATCTTTCCTCCCATCTCCCCAGGGTTAAACAGTGACCAGGCAAACTTTCCACACTACCCCCTCAGGTAGGATCCGTAAATTGCTCTTTGTGTTCCCCTTGTGGCTTCCCAGCTCTTACCTGCCCCAGTGAACCGCCAGGTTCTGTCCAATTGACCTGATGAGGACACTAGGCCCATGATCCCAGATGCACTGCTGAGCCCAAGCATGGGCAGATCTTTCCAGCTCATCATCCCAGGTCTGTGAAGGGTGGGGAGAGAAAAGAATGGGTCAATCTGTCCTAATCACACTTATTAGATAAACCAAGAGCAATTAATGGAGAAAAAGAAACTAAATTACAACTCCCCATTGTTTTCTAGCCTATTGTGCCGTGACCTAAGGGCAATTTTGGGAGACATCCCCCTGCCACAGAGATGGATGTTACAAAACCTTGGGTTTTTTTTGTTGTGGTTTTGTTTGTTTTAAGCTTCTTGACACTATGCTTCCTTGGAGATGCTGTGCTGGAATAGTCAACACATCCGGCAGGACATCCCCTCCATGTCTTTCCAGCCTTAATGTCAAGACATTTCCTGGCTTACCCGTTAAATCATGATTTCAGCAATGGAAGMACTCCTGCACTCCACTATGGACATAACTGGATATTTATGGTCCAAATTCCTAAGCAATTATGTAGTTACTACACCTATAACTACCACCTCTGAAGGACACAGTCAAATCTGGCAGAGGTGGCAAAGTCTCAGAGCTATTAAACTAGCATCCCTTCCATTAGAACAGGCGGATTAGAAATGAACAGATCCTGTTAGCATTCCCATCAAGGGAAAGACGTCAGCATGAGATAGTCCTCGTTGARTATCACCCAAATATAATCCAAACTAGAGGTCAAATATGACACAAAAKCAAATAGGAAACCAGGCTTCTTGGTTCCAATACCCAGAGGCATATTTGTTTTAAAGGCTAGACTTGTTGGACGGGTACATAGCACAATGTTGAACCCGGTGGACAGTGCACTGACTTCATTGTTTAATTACTGGCAGCTGGTCTGTTCAGAAAAGTCCTGAGAGGATAATTTGTTGGGACTAAAATATTACTGCATATTCCTACAAATAAAAGCACAGCAAAGGGAGACCTTGTAATGATTCCCCATCTCCTTTACATGTCAGTGTATGATTATGTCCTTTGTGGACATTGACTATCACCACCAGTCGATCTTTCCACCTTCTCTCTCCTCCACAAGAAGAGCAACTTATGATCTCAGACATATCCAAGAACCTATCAGAACCCGTATGGAGGAATGGAAGGCAATGAAGCTCTCAAGCACATTATAAAAACACCCGAAGTACCCGACGTGGTCTCAGGCAGTTATAACCAGGACCATGTCTCTGGCTAGGACAGCAGGAAGATGCTCTCCTCGAACTCGGTACATCTACGCCCTCTTTAGAAGGCAAATGTGAGCTCATCAAGCTAAGCCAGCAGCCCAGACCTCCAGGAACAGCTTAAGAATGCTCACCAACCCAAATCCCAGCAACAGCCTGGAGTTACTCCGAGCTTATTAGCTTTGCTTTGAGCTGCCCAGCAGCCAAGCAGATTCATGTCGGACTGCAAAAACCCATGTAGTCACAGCTCCAGCAAGCCGAGGTCACAAAACCATTTTCCATTTCAGCCCTCCAACGGGAGGTGTACGGGGTCTGTCCCACCACTCGCACACTCCAAGCTGTGTTTAGAGCAGACTGTTGCGATTGTGCCTAGACACACAGCTTCTCGTGGTCTCCCGATTTCTGCGGCCAGCARTGACCTGCCACAAACCACCTTCCAACCCAGCACACAAGCTACAAAGCTCTCCCAAGATGTCATGCACGGCTCGTACTTCAGACCTTCTAGCAGAGCATAATTCCCTGCAGCCTCAAAGACGGACGTGTTCCAAATCTCCTAATTTAATGCAGAGACATTACGAGCAACAGGCCAGAAAGTGGAAATTGATGTGAATGGGAATTACATCTTTCTTTGATGCCTATGAACACGGACCAAAGATACTCAACGGATGATTGGGAATGAGCGACGTCTTTGCATGGCTTTGTGCCTGATGAATAGGGAAGCTCGTTTCTGCGGGCATTAGGTTACAAAGTCATCCCATTTAAATTAGAGCTGCTGTTTGCTTCTTGCTTCTCCAACATGAATGTGGTCAGGAGTCTGGAATTATTTCAGAGCAATAAGTGTATCAACAAAAATAGATTTCAGTCTCTCCCAGCTATGTTTGCAAGAACCCTTTATGCCCATATTCAAAGCAGTATCTAGGAAGAATATTGAAGCCAGAGCTGCAGAGTATGTCTGTTCTCAGGGTCTCAAGTCCCCTCTGTGACAATCAGGCAAAACCCACGCTGACTATTTGGAAGACAAGACGCACACGGCATGAAAGGACTCTAGGCATCAGCCTCAGTTTATATTCACCTTTTCCTCCTTCATGCTGTGGTTTTCTCTTGCCAGACGGCTGCAGTCAGAAGCAGCTACCTTGTTTGGAAAATACCAACCTCGTCTACGTTAATGAATTCTCGACTAGAGGTTTTTAAGAGTTTATGGCAGGGTGTGATTCCAATTGATTTAGTCAGCAGACTGTTTTTTTTTTTATTAACAACCCCTGCAAATTTGTAGTGACCTTTCGAAGTAGTACAGTATATATTCAGCATGTAAGACATAGGCATGGCATATATATACACCATACTACAGTTTGTAGGCTCAGATTTAATAAGAACCTATCCCAAAAGGAGTCTATTTAATCATTTAGTAGTTCATAAAGTCAACCCTAGAGCTGAAAGTCTATCTTAATACACTCAGCACTGGTATGATGAAATTATTCCCTCATTTTTCTCCACAGCTTGGGCTTCTCTCTATCCAGGCAGTTTACGCTTAGAAGTGGAATGAAAGTTCAGCACAGGTATATATTAGAAGAAACTTGGACATGCTTTGTTAACCCCCACAAAAGTATTATCCCATCCTGATATGGAAAGTCACCATCCTACAGTGAAGAGGAAGGATGGGTACCTCATACTTGAAAACAAGCCATTTTCCTTCCAGAAACCTGCCCTGAGAACAATTTCATTTTTTTCCATCTTTGAGGCCTCCACACGAGGCAAAATTTCTGCCATTCATCACTGCTGGAGGCCACCTGACTAAGCCATCTTAAAAGGTCAAGGATGTCTTAGGAACTGTTAGATATTTTTCATTCCGAGTCCATTAACAAGGAGTTTGTTTTGGTCTTGGCTCCAGCCCACTGCTATGACTACCGTTATATAAGCCGATCACCCAATGGAAGAGTAAGTAAAGTTGCCCTATGGTTAAGGTAATTTTGTACTTGACCACTTTTCTGGAGATATACATTGCTCCCATCTGGTCTATAGCAAAGCTTGGAACTCATTTTTCATTAACACGAAGACCAGGGCTGGCTTTGAATTAATTATAGTAACCACCCAGCAAAAGGGCTTCCTCCTTTATTTTTTTCAGTCCACTTTCCCTTTATCCACATGTGTATATGATAATTCTTTTGATCTCTAGATATGCCATGAAAATCACTGTGCTATGGCTCTTTTATTAATAGCCTCCACCGCCCAAAGTTCCTGCAGTAGCAGATTAATGCTTCCCTTTCCTGGCCCCCATTAGCTCTCTTTGCCACTTTGGATCACTTAAATGCGTCAGATATGGAGCTGGGAGCAAGGGTTTTCAGAGGCAATGCTGGGAGGTTGATGGCCAAGAACACGTTCTACCCATTCATCCACAAACTAGCACCGCACGTCGCCTGCRATGGTCCCCACCAGAACCAAAGGAAAGGAGGAAAGTTTATCTGCAGCGCTAGAGACAAACCATTCTCTTAAACACGTCCAAATGAGAAGTGTCCTATGTGGGACAAAGGATTAAAGTGAATTTCACGTTCAGAATATACACGGCGCTTCCAAGTCACATTGGGTAAACACGAATACATGAAAGACTGATTATAGCCCTTCCAAGCAGCACCGCTTTATACTCAGCTTCTTTCTTCACGGCATATAAGGCTCTTTCATTTGCCCTAAATCGGCCAGAAAACCACTAGAAAAGCACACTGAGCAAAGACATACATAAAAGAGTAACCATGCTGGATGAGTAAATAGCAGTCGGCCAGTGGACATTCCGCAACTGCAGCCCTTTCAGATCCTCAAAGCCAACAAAAATACATTTGGCTTTCTCATGCTTTGTGTTTACTTTCTGGAAATTAATCAAATCACCTCTTCTCTGGCAATACGCTACAAGGAGCCGGCAGGATAATGTAATAGCCAGCTGAGAGAGGCAGACAAAGCAGCAGTTCTTCGAAAGGCATGCGATTTCTGACAAAACCGAGACGAAAGCCTAGCAGTGCAAACACCAAAACGATCCAACTAATGGGCAATTGTCCTTTCGTACTGTTCTCTGCTCTCCCTTCCATTTTCCTCTTCCCTAAAACCATAAGAGGCAGAACTTTCCATTCGCAGCATTCATTTCAGCACATAGCAACAGTGGGCAAACAATCCGATCTTATGCTTAATGTACTATTTCTTTTGACTTTTAAATACAGTCTTAGCAAATCATTAATCATCTGATCTGTCAACAGGAGCACACAGTTGAAGTCATGCTAGTTTCTGTCATAATCATATTTGCACACTGGGAAAAGGCACAGTAAATATTATTTGCCTACATCATTTTCTGGCCCCACAATATTTTGAGGACATCTCAGAAATAGCTCAAAGGAGGGTCTGAAGAAAAACGAGTCCTCTGAATTGAAGATGGTGAAGGCACACTTCACATTGCAGAACACATTGACCAAACTCAATTTTTGTTTCCTTGAGCTGTGAAAACCAACAGCACCGATCCCCCAGCCCTGAACTCCACTGGAGCCTTTCCAAGGAGTTCCATGGATCAGGTTTATTTGGAGAAGCCGCCATATTCCTTATGGCTTGTCCGTGGCCCCAGGCAGCCTCCCATCAGTCCTACAGACACTTGGCACACATCGATAACCAGTGGTCACCAAATATCATAAACCTGCGTGTGCTGCCTTCAGGGTTGGCCAGGAGGGGATGGCAACCCAAAACTGCCCATCTTAAGTTTGGGCTGGACAGACTCTGATGGCCCAAACCAAAAGTTGCAATGGCCTGGGAGCTTTGACAAGGGAGAGCAAAGGTTAAACACTGGGGGAAAATCGATGCTTTTATGACATTAAAGTAATGGAACAACCTGCTGAGGCAGGCTATGGAATTGCCATCTCGGGAGATACATTCAGGGCAAGGCTAGACGGTATTTTATGAATAATGGAAGCAGTTCTGAAAACTATGTGGTGGACGGATGAGATGACCCATCAGTGGTCTTTTCCAACCAAAACAATCCAATGACCTAAAGCAGCATTCACTGCGGACTGAAACTGCTCCAGGAAACCTCTTGAGAAAAAACTTATTTTAGAGGAAATTTGCTGCAATGCTTTCAGCATAAGGGAAACTAAACAAAGTTTTTTTTTTACTTTTTTCATTTCTTTTACAAGAAGAAAGACAGTAAGGTATCAGGAGCTCGACTCACCATATATTCCATATTAGAGGCTGATGGGTAAACTTGACCTCTTAATTTATTGTGGAGCATCAATATCTCCTGTCTGTCTGAAAACAAAATGGATCTCTTGGATCTGGCGTGGGGCTGCTCATCCTGATATTTGCTCAAAATGCTCTCCAGGTGACTCGAATTGGGCAGAATAAAGCATTGGGCGGCCGTGGTCAGAAGCAGGAGACATCCAAGAGGGAAGATCCAAGGCAGGGCAGGATTCATGGCCGAGACGGAAGCCGGCAGCGCTGGAGGTAGAGCTGGTGGGTGTGTTTTCCCGTTTYCTCCCAGGGATGTCTAGCTCAGCGCGGGCCTGGAATTTGGGGGAAACAAAGTGAGAACAACGCCAGAGAAAGCTGCCACATGCATGGGCTCGGAGGGAGCCACACCTCCTGCCTCTTGGACGTGAGAAAGAGCAACACGAGCACAGTCTGACTAATTATTGTCCATCCCTGTTATGGGAAGGCCTTACAGCTCCATGCATGATGGGAACCCAAATTATCATCCTGCCTGTACAGGGGGTTCCCTGCACAAATTGCAAGCACAGCCTTCGCGTCCAAGGGTTCCCGGGGGTAAATCCTAAATCCTTACTCTTTCGTGTCCCTCGGGCACCTGGTGCTCCATGTGAGCAATAGAGCTGCTGGACTCAGTCCATATGGGAATGGAAGCATCCGCACAGCCCAGGAGGGACCAGGCGAGCRCAGCACCTCCCTCCTGAAGCCAACCTTTGGAGTAGGGCTCCCCATCATCATCTTCACTGCYGGGGGAGCCTCTAGCTTTGGGAGCCTTTTTAAGAGACAGATACATGAAGCAGCAGGGAATAAACCCCAGAATAGTGGAATTATTGTGTTTCAGCCCAGTGCCTTGGATGTATCCAGGCTAGGAGGTGCTGAGCGGGGTGCACAGCTCCCCCTCTCTCTGCTAAGCCCTGGATTGCTAGGGTGACCCCAGCAAGCCTGGAGCAAACACTGCTCTAATCCCTCCTCCTCCTCCCTGGCATTGGCCTCGCAGCGAGCGCCAGCCCCGCTCGCTAACCTGGGGGCAGCGCGGGAAGGAGACGCAAACGCGGGCGGCCGCTTTTGCAGACAGGCTGACCCAGATCCAGGGAGCAAGCCCTGGATCGCTCGGGAAGAGCGGCTCCGCCGCGGGCGCACAATGCGCCCATTGAGCGYCGAGAGGGCGGCCCCGCACGGAGCCGCCTCCAGCGCCAGGCTCCGAGCGTGCCCGGGTGCAACGAGGGAGCCCTCGGGCTGCCCTTGGAGCTCAGCGCGTCCCGGGACCCCAGGGCACAACTGCAACTGCCCCAGTTGGGGCAGATGGGAAGTGCCCTGGTCGCTTTCCCGTGGGACCTGACATTGTTCAGGGAATGGCATCAGCTGAGAGGCAGCTGGGCAAGCGGGACCCCTGTGCCAGGGCACCAGAAGAGGCACCAGCACAGCCTCGCTGCAAAGCCCTCGATCCAGCCACCAGGTAAACACCCGGGAGCCGTCGGGAAGCAGCGACTTGGCAGAGAGCAGCTCCAGAACACACGAGATTCTGAAACCCGAGCAAGCTAGAAAAGGCACCGGACTTCGGAAAAAAAAGGAAAAAAAAAAAAAAGATCATTTTAGAGAGCTGTTTCCCAGACTGCTGGGCAGTGTCTGGGCTTGTGTGCGAGCAGAGGAGCTGGTCGCGCTCAGCGGCTGGCACGGAGCTGAGCCACGGACGGGCTCGCTCCGCGTTCGACTGCGTCCTCACGTCACCCCAACACCTTGCGGCTGCCGATGGGCCCGCCTGGCTCCCTGCAAGAGGGGTCTTAGCCCCTGGGAAGGGGTGACGTTTGCAGAAATGCCAGCCAGGGCGCTGTGACACCGCGCAGGGAACACRCAGACAGTGCCAGAAAAGGCGGTGGATGGCAGGGGGTGCCAGCAAAGCCCGGATCAGCCTCGAGCCTGTGCAAATAAATAAATTCAGGGATAAAACCACAAGCTACCTCAGGCATCAGGTCCAAGGGGTCTCTTTAAGCAGGATGCACATAGATGTTTACAGCTTTAGAGGATTGCTGTCTCGGTTTCAAAAATAGAAAACAGTGAAGCAACAAGTCTTGTGATATGGGATATAATATCMTTTGCCCAGAGTGCACTGAAGATCCAGCAGCTTCCAGGACAAGGACAAAAMCCCCACATCCCTCCCTATCACCCACTGCAGCAGGGCCCGAGTGGGTGACTTCCTATGTAAAAAACATCAAAACTTGCACAGTTTGTGAGAGCACCACAAAGGAATCCCTGCTGAGCTGATTTCTGGAGCAGAGCTGCACAAACACCGGGCTGCTCGGGGATGACTCGATGTTTCCATAAGCAGCCAAGTAYCAGGGACTGTTGCAGCATCCCGTAGGTATTTGCACAAAGTTTGCTCCAGCATTAGGTACCTCTTCCCATTCATTCAGGTTTAATCTTGTATCAGTCCCTGTGAGGTTCCCGTAGGTGAAGCTCGGGCTGCACTGTGGTGTTTTATGCTGTGTGTGCAGCTCGCTGGAGAAGTTCCTAAAATGCTGCAGACCAAACCGAGGCGCTTCTTGCACACGCACAAACCCCCATCTCAGAAACAGGGACCGCTCGAACGCGCCCTTACCTCGCAGAGCACTTTGAAGTCCTGTGGAAGCTGCCGCTGAGCCCAGGCTGCTTGCGGAAAGATGAGTTATAGCCCCAAAACGCAGGAGGAGGAGGAGGAGGAGGAGGAGGAGGGGGAGAGGATGCAGCGGGGCTGAGGAGCGCAGGGAGCGCCGGGGCTCGGCTCGGCGCCTCCGACCAAGTGCGGTCTCACAGAGCTCCCCAGTGGTATTTATGCTCTCCAGGCAGAGCCCGGGGCTGGATCATCCCGCTTGGCATCGGGCCTGTTCTTCGCGGAGGAGAGGGGGGTGGACGGAGAGGAGGAGGCGGGAGCGGGGCAGCCTCGCTCCGCACCTCGGGAGCGGCGCTGGGACCGTCCTCAAGCAACAGCCGGCCGGGCAGAGCGGCGGGAGGCGGCGCAAGGGGGTCCCTCCCGGCRGCCCTGGAGCATCCGCCCGGCCCACGGGCACCGGCAGGGATGGAGGAGCCGGGAAGGGGGTTTCTGCAGGGCGGGCGCCGACAACGCGGGCGAGAGCAGGACCGGAGGAGCGCGGGCAGCGCCCACGTCGCCACGCTGCCAGAGGAAGCGCTTGAGCAAAAGGCGAGGGAAGGAGCCTCTCCTGGGTGCTTGGGTGCTTTCGGTAAAGAGAACGTTATGCAGGGGGATATCCAGCTGCTGGAGCAGCCGGTGGGGAGGGACGCGGGATGGAGCTGGATGCCCCAGGGCCAAGCTGGGATCCTGGGGCAGAGGGATCTTGGGAGCTTTCCCAAAATATTGTCCACTGGTGTGTTTAAGTTCTTGGAAGATCGGTCCTTCCATTCTCCTAAACAGTAAATATTTATCCCATTAAGCAGAACATTCGCCAGCCTCATTTACTGTTTACAGAAGTGAAGCTTGCGAGACATTCCCGGAGAACTTCCCCTCTGCTGCCCTGCGTGGGCTCCAGCAGCCTCTCAGGGGCAGGAGGACATTTACCAAAGGTGTTAAGTGACACACGAGCACGTCAGAAAACCCTGGAAGCTGATAGAGCAGTGCCACAGAACCCCCTCAACCACGTCTACCAGCACGTGTCTGCTTATCCCATCTCCGTCACCTTTCTCCAGGGATAATCCCTGCAGAGAGAACAGGCTTTCCCCACCTGGCACGTTTTCTGGTGGGCATCTTGGTGAACCGATGCGTTGTAGCCAAGCAGAGAGCCCCAGTGGTGGTTACTCCGATTTACCCTGGATCACAGAGCTTGCTCCCTTCGCTACTGGAGCATCCAGCAGCTTCCCAAGCCAAGGGGCAGCTCCCGGGAATCCTCCGTGTCCCATCGAGGTCCTCAGGGAGTCTGGCCCCTCCGGCACCCAAAGGAATCACCTCCCGCTGTGGGGCACTGAGTCATCTCCCTCAGAAGGTGCTCTGCGTGGGAATTACCAAACGCTGAATTAGCCCATTTTGACTATCACGTAACAACACACAAATTATTTCCAGATTGTGGAGAATCTTGGCATTTTGCAATCCCCACAACTGCTCCTTGGGGGAATTAATCCCTGTAGGAGGGTCGGGGCTGTCTGAATTCTCCAGCAATCCCATTCCTGCTGCTTTACAAAGATTTAATATTATTATTTTTTAATATGCACCAGCACAGTTTCACCATACAAACCATATTCAGCATGGAGTTGTTTCCAGAGTGTAGCCAGAATGAGACAACTGAAATTCCTGCCTGTCATCTTGAGGCCATTTTCAATATACAGCAAACAGAGATAAAGCCCCCGCTGTCAAAACCCTTTTTCCTACCTAATTCAGGTAGGACTACAGGAATACGATGATAAAACAGATCATTGCAAATGAGCAAGATGAGTGTCCCAACCATGGTGTGTCTCATCAGGATCTTCCCACTGGCTTTACAAGTTGGTTTGGGAGTCTATGGGATTGACAGACACGACAGCGTCTGCTCCGGAATCGCTCCGAATCCCTCGGCTGGGCTGCCCTTCACCACCAGCCAAAGAGCAGCCGTTGCCCTTCGTGAACCAGTTTATCCACCTCGAGTCAGCAGTTTCAGGTCATACTTTTGACCAAAGCCAAGACAATCAGAAGTCACTTTTAATCATTCGGGGTTATTACTGTCCTGATTATAACTTCTCCATTTCATGTGTGGTAAAAGCCACATAAAGCGGGCTGAATAAATAAGTACATATTAGAGGAGAAGCCTTTTAAAGTCATAGCCAATGGACATGAGCAAAGAGGGATCTCAATATTTCACTCCTAATGGGACGTGCAGACAGCTCGTCTTGAGTTTTGACTCAGACTAAATTCCACCCTATTTTCTGTTCAAATCCAGCAGAAACCCGGCGTCCCACGAGCTGCTCTGGAGCATCGATGGGAGAGCGAGATGCTCCGCTCCCAGCCGTGCCCATGACGCTGCTCTTCCCAAYACACCGAGGCTGCTCCGGAACACGGGAGTTGACTGTAAGGGATAAAATAAGAGAGAGTCTGAATCATTGCCCAGCCTGAAAAGGAGCCATTTAACAGATTTCCTCGCAAATGCAACTAGTATTTGGCACCGTGAAGCCCTATCTATTCCCTCTCGTTATTCTTCCCTTTTTGGGAAACCTTGGCCCAAACCAGATCGTACAGGGGTTTTGCTTCTATTCCTTCTTCTTGCATTCCTTGCTCCATCCACCCAACCTCTGTCCAACAACTATAGCCAAAGCAGAGGACATCTTTTAGGGAAAAAGCTGAGGGAAGACAGAGTTTGCTACCACTCTTAGCAATTATTCTCCATAATTGATTATCCCCCGCTTAAAAGTACATGCTCGCCTTCTAATTCGGATTTGCCTGGCTCAGTCTCCAGCTGAACCAGGGAGGCCCCTGCTCTTCACACAGACTGTGTTCACATCAGGTCCAGGCCGACCCCTTGACAGAACTTGTTCCTTAAATTAGTTATTATAAAGAATGTTTTCCTAAGCTTTAATCTGTTGATGCTGTGCAAGAAAGCAACTCTCCACGACCCACCACCCTTCATCCCTCCTGCGAACCCTGTGCGCTCTGTCTTGTCAGTACTCAGATAAAAATTCAGGTTCGTAAGGTAAGGAAATGAGCATGCAAGGAGTAAAAACGTCAGARAAAAATCATTATTTAATTTTGGGATCACTGCTTACCATGCAGCTAAATACCAGTGAATAACCAAAAAGCACAAGAAATAAAAAGAAGAACCTCTTGCCTCACTATTGCAGCTCTCCACATTTCCTGGTTATATCTGTAATGCAAGATGAGGAAATACCAAAAAACTATTTTTTTAAAAAACATCTGAAGCACCCAGTAGAGAAGATACAGAAACACTAACCTGACTTGCCTTTTCAGAGATTTTATCCCCCTGAAGAACAGGGGGATTGCAACGACAAGCCCTGCAACTGGACGCTTGGCTGTGTACCAGCTGGCAGAAATTCTTCCTGAAATCTTCCAGGTCATTAAATAAATAAATRAAATAAAACCYTGCAATTGCCCGACTCCGTTCCCACCTCTGGAACASCCAGCGCGTGGAGAGGACCTGGCTCTGCACCCGCGTTCGGAGCGGGATGAAACCTGCAGGGCATTCACTGCGCTGCTGGATGCCCCCGAAGCGACTTTGGCAGCGGCTCCGGGCAGGACCGGGTGTCCCGCGTGCCGGCACTGCCCTCTACCGCGGAGCTCCCGGCCGACCCGGYCTCCCTGGTCTCCGCAGGGCCACAGGGCTCGTTGCAATCCATTCTTCAGTRTGCAGAAGCTGCATGGATTTAATCGCTGGTCACTCAATCGCTCTAGACTCATTTTCCCTATGGAAAATTGCATCGGTAACATTTTTGGCTAGGAAAACCATGATTTTACAGCACTGCCCTGCARGTCCGTGGTCCTGGAGGCCCTTACACAGGCAGCTCTCATCACTGGCCCCCATCACCTGGATGGTGTGAGCCGCGGCCTGGCCACGTGCACAGAGACACTRCCAGGGAAAACACCCACAGACRCACCGAGAGAGCTTCTCTTCTTTARAAGAGAAAAGCAGCATCGCTTGCAGACAAAGCTAAGACCCAAAGGTGGCCAAATCCTTGTTTGGGAACAAAGCGAGGAGCTTTAATAYAGAAAACAGAAATGGTGGTTATGCGTTAATGGTAAACTGTTGCCACGTACTTTCTTCTGTTTTTCCTTTGAGTAACGCACTGCAAAGGACAGGTTTTAGCAACAAGTGCAATTGTAATGTCCTTAGTGAAAAATCAAAAAAAAATACAATCTGCACTGTTCCCATTTCACATAACAGAAAATTCCAACACTTGCTTGCCATGCTGCCTATTACTCATTGCCACTTCTTATAAATACAATTTGTAACCTGCTCATATCCAAAGACTTACAGAAGTGAATATGCAGAATCGGACCGAAGGGTGTCCCTGCAGCTCTGCTTCGAGGACCGTCAGCTCTTCTTTGACTATCTCTGATTCTTCACTATTTCCCATATGTCACCGTGCCACAAATTGACTTGAGAAAGTTCCCAAACCGTTGCACCTCTGTTAAGATGAGCTATAGGAAGCAACGACAGTCTAACCCCATCAATCCTACCGCCGGATTTCCTTTCTTTCTCCTCCCAGCCTGTGCTCCTTCCTCTCATGGTCGCTTCCCGCTTGGTTCCTTTGGAAGCTAGTCGTGGTGTGCTGACGTTCACTCCAAACCCTTCCTCAACAGCAGGAACCCACTCACCTCTTGAGGTCAACAAGTAGCCTAAAAGAGCAGAGGAGCATTTCAATATTCACAGGATGACTGACCTCCTAACACAGAATCTCCTTTCTAAAAAGGTAACAGAAAAAGACCCCAGGTAGTAAACAGCCAGATCTGGTTTCCAGACAAACCTACCTCCCGAGCAGTGGGGAAAGGATGSAGCAACCTCAACCCCACGGCTGCAGAGCGACGTGCCTCAAAGCTCACCGACCGCCCTGCCAGGCAAAACCAGGTATCARTAACATCCTAATCATTGATTATTGGTATTTTTGTCTCATGGGCTGGATAATTTGGGTTCCAGGTGCTGCTGATCATCTCCTTGTGCTGCCGTGACAGGCAAGAACCGCTAGGCTCGGCTGCAGGAGCCCGGCCRACTCTGACAGGCTCCCAGCAAGGGCAGCAAAGCCTCTCGGCCTCCTGAAGGAGCCAAGTTTTCCAAGCACACTTTGCTATAATTACACTGGTATTCGGTATGTTCGAGCAAGGCCACGTTACCAGGAATGCAGCTTTTCACGACTGGAGATGTGGGTGAATACCAGACACACATCATTCCTCTCCCGGCCACAAGGGAAAAAACCCGCAGCACATGAAGCTCCTCCAACCAAGGTACAGGATTCCCAAGGACGTGTTTTTTTTTCCAGCAGATTCCAGGCGATGCAAGAGCTCTCCCCAGTGCACTGCAGCCTCCTCTGCAGCAGAGCACCTCCAAATTGATGCTGTAAGGCACATATGGACTTTTAATCCAATAAAAACAAGATTATTCTTTCCTGTTTAAAACAATATCTGATTTAACAAAAAAAAATTAAAAATCATAAAATTTAACACAGGAAAATACATTTTAGTATTCTTATTTTTGTTATATGGCACTTTCACAAAGCTCCTGATGAGGGAGTCAGGAACTGCACATGTAAGCACCCAAATACAGCATTTTTTTTCCCCAAAAAACAACACCCGCAACTAAGCCTCAGTCACAACCATTTGGATGGGGAGGTGTAACATGAGCCCAGAACACAGAATAACCAGGTTTCTTCTCCAAAAAACCTAAAAGTTGCGAGGCTGGGAGAGGCTGTGAGCTGTGATGGACCGGGCTCGAACCACCTCCTCACCCCCTGAACACAGAGCTGCAGTTTTGTGCAGATTTCAAAATCTACTTTCTTTCCCCATTGGGACAACTCTGCACAGATTGCAACTTCCAAAGCAGAAGCAATGTCTCCTTAGCCCTGGCACTAGAGAAATTCCCATTGGGAATCCCTGGGAGCACTAGCCCTTGGTGAGCCCCCTGGCACTGCCTGCTTAACAGGGTCTGCCAGGTTTTCCTGATGCTTCCAAACGGAGGAGCTGGAAGAAAAATCTCCTTTTCCTTGGATGGTAAATTGCTCCGCGGTTGGTAGTGCGTCACCAAAACACAAGAGCATCTCCACTGCAAACTGCAGAAATTTAGAAAACACTAACAAAGCTTCCTGGAATTTGTTGGCTACCAATCACTACATATACACAAAGCAATACTAAAAAGGAACACAAAACCTTCCTGGTACTAGGGTTGCCATACAATACACACAGTTAACACCGGCTAACAAGGAATTAAGTGAGGACCACACAGCCAAAGTTGATGTCTCGAGCAAAGAGGTGGCGATGGCCCCAACAGACCCAGTGGTGGGGTGAAACCCTCCTGCTCGGTGTGGAACGTACCTTGCGATGGGCAAAACCTGAGCATGGGGCTGGAGTCACTCCACACTTTGTGTGGAGWGCTGCGACCTGCAGGGCCAGGAGCRACGCACGGGCAAGTCCAAGGAGCCACCACCAGCTGGGCCTCGGGCAGGTCCCACCGGCTGGAAGCTGCGGCTGCAACACAACATCTCCACCTCCTCCCCTTCTGCGCACGGTGACTACGTGTTGTGTTATTTGGGCAGCGGGAATTCCACGTAAATCTCCAAGTGGGRACATTTCCTTAGCGCCTTTTCCTTCTCTTGAATACGTTAACTGCTTTTCACCTATGGTCTGACACTGTGTCTTGGATAGTCAGGCAATTAAGGGCAAAAGGAGAGAAGCAGTTAAATGTCAAAAAAAAAAAAAAAAATTAGAACGCAGTATAAGGAAAGGTTAATGCAGCTAATTTTCTTCCAAAAGCTTCAAGATAAAATAGGGTTTCTTTACTAAACCACCTTAGAAATAAAAAGTGATATCACAGTACGTGCAGTTTAACTTCACTGTAAAAAACAGTGTCATTTGTAAGAGCACCTTGCAAAAACACAACCATTTTCTACTAGGAGTTTCCAAGACCAGAGTTCACACTTGAGGAAAAACAAAACCCACGCACACACCTTAAACCAACTTTGTGACTTTTATTGATGGGCGACAACTTTATACTTCTAGATATCACTAAACTGTGTACAATTAGGAACTCAACATTATAGGAGAGCAGACAGCAAAATTAAACAAAGCAGACTTAAAGAAGTATCAATCTTAATTATTTTGCCCATTTTTTAATTTCATGTACACAGAAGCATAAATGCAGTTTGAAATTTCTTAATAGCAATAAAGTTACAATCACCCATCTATATAGACTAACATCTTAACTCCAAATATTTGATCTGCAATGTGTACTTAAGCAGTTTCTCATCGCACAATTATTAAAATGTGTCTTCCYATTAGGAACCAGCAACTCTGCATTTTGTACGTTTGTACATTTTTTGAAGCACATAGGACCATTTCCATCTCATACACATCGATCGGCTCATATTTTACCACTTATCAAAAACTATTGGGGAAGCAGAGAGCACTTTTCATTTTTTTCTTTTTTTTTATTTTTTTACTTAAGTAAAGATAAAACATTTTCACAGAAATCTACAAGTTCTGTTGCTGGTGCAGGGTTTTCTTCTACTACGCAATTAGAAAGTGGAAAGCGAATGCAAATCCCCTTTTATTATCTTAGGATTCAGCATTAACTCAGATTTTTTTTTTTTTTTTTAAATCTTTTTGTGATTCACGAGACTTGAGTCCTTCAACCAAACGACTTCATTCTGCCAAGTCAAAAGTCTACACAAACTATGTTGTGCGCAAACCCAAGGTAACTTCCTTTTTCACTCTATCCCACAGTTGCAAGGGAAAAGAAAAAGAAAAGGAAAGAGGGGGGGGAAAAAAAAAAAGAAAACAAAAAGGATTCACTCAAAAGAGCGTTTACAGGAGGAGGAAGAAGAGTTAGTGATAGTTGGCGTTCTACAAAGCAGGGGTCTTGCACACAGAGCGCAGAAGGAAGAGGGTTTCACAGCAGGTCAACGCGGCGGTAGTACAGGAGGTAGGCTGTGCGTTCGGCAGACGGCTTCACCACCTGGTACTGGTTGATCACCTTGACTGCCTGGTCATCGATGCGTAACCAGCCGTTCAGCCCAATTTGGAAGACGTCCGTAGTGTAGTGGCCACCGGTTGCGCTGTTTCCGTGATGATAGACAACTGCAACGAGAAATTCGGGAGGTCTCTAGGCACGTTTATGAAGACAAACATTTTTAGTATAATCACTTGAATTAAGCCCAGTAGAAAATACTGTAGCTATAGATTTTTGAAAATTTATGAAGTAAATCTCAAGGCAGCTTACGTTTTCAACTACTGATGTTYTCGCATTTTATTCGCTGTAAGATTAGCAAGTCCTGGGTATATTAGGAAGTTAATTAGTAAAAAGTTTGTGTTAATAAATTCATTCCAAAAGCTCAGTTTGGTGGATGAGAAATATTAGACTGACAGAAGACTAAAGCATCATACTTTTCCACAGAAAGAGTCAGAAAAAGAACAACACAATCAGCGATTCACAAATTTGCCTCAAAATGCCTTATATATATACACACACACACACACTCTCCCACTATCTGAAACCCACTATCTGAAAGAAAATTACACTGCCAGAAACTGTCCTGCATTTCCAGAGACAGGTACGTTATTCCCTTCTGTAACCCCAGCAGTCATAAAACTGGCTCCAAACCACCACGTCACATTGGGCCACCAGCACTGGCCCAGACTCACCGACACAAAAAATACGATCTCAGGTTCTCCATTTCATCAAATAGCTCTGATGTTCTGACACAACAAGCAGGTATAAAGCCCAAATTGTGTATGACTCAAGCAAATTAATTCCTGCCCAGATACCGTTTTCCTCAATACTAAAACGTTTCTTTAAAATTCCTGCACCAGTTTCCAGGCTTAACTACCAATTTAAGTCTTTCACATACATTGCAAATACTCTCTTAAATATATCATTTTCTCACACAAAAATCATCATCTACAAACAAAGCTTTTCCACCCACAATGTGCTATTCATACACAGACAGCAGGTCTCATGTTGAAGGTTCAAAAAAGATGCAAAGCCAGCATTCAAACAGCCATTTCAAAAGACACCTGAAACATCTATCCTGAGCATCTGATKTCTGATTACATTTACAGCTATGTTCCAGCTTCTAATATTTTTCAGGATGGATGTGCTACAGAACTGTTTTCTTTGAGTTTTAAACTTGAAAAAGTCATTTATAAACACAYACTATTACATATATTTATATGTATATATGCACAATAAACACTGTATGCAAGAATGACAGCCACAAGTTGTCTCACTGCAATTTTAAATAAAATACTTTATATAATTCAGAGAACTCCAGAGATTCTAAAAATCTGCATGCAGAAATTGCTTTGTAATACAGGAGGCAGAAGCATATAGGTAAAATACCTGCAAAGAGCCGGTAGGTTCTTTGGCCTTTAAAAATTTTACTTTTCACACCGGGAGATAGTAGCTCTGGAGAAGAGAAGAGACACAAAGACAACAGTTAGCAAGTTTAGAAACTCAATAGGGATCAATTATTTCCCAACAGAAACATTAAACTTTGCAAAACAAAGCATTCAATACATTAATCTCAATTATTAGGTTTCTAGGAAAAAACACCTCCATGAAGAGGTTTCCTGTGCACAAACCTGAGTGCTGGGGTAGAGAACTGAAGCAGGAAGCGTAACATTCCTGTCCCCAAAACAGGGAAAATTTCAACTTAAACATTCTCACCTTTACTAATTTCCAGATCAACAGGATACTCAATATTCTTGATAAGCTTCTGACATCCACCAGTTTTCTCATACACGAATCGCTTGAGGTGTAAAACAAGAACAGGAGGGAGTTCTTCTAATGTCACTCGTCGACTGATCTCCACCTAACAGAGAAAAACAATGAGAGGAAATTAACATTTAACCACTCAAAATGACTCAAAGTTCAATGCAAAAAGAAGAATCTCCAGTGCAGAGCAGGGAATGGCAGGATGCTGGAGACATTTCTGCAGTGGCTTAAGCAAGTCCCGTTCTCCTCCTTCAATAACCAAGCTGGCAACATGGTTGGATGTTCCCATCCTTATGGGAACATAAGGATGCCCCATGCTGCATTCAGCCAAGCACACTGGCTTAAACTGTGCGTCAGAGCAGTCCTGAAATATTTCAGGATTTAAAAAGTCAATTTGCAAGAAGTAGAAATACTTTTTTCAAATGCTAGTGAGTGATTGACCCACAAACACCAATGAAGTATCATTTCAATTTAAATATCCATTTCCGGTTAAAATCATTACACTCAAGATTTATTGTTACATGCCAAATTCAGAATCTTATTATGTTAAAAAAAAATTCTGAAAAAATTCAGTGAAATATTTCACATATATTTGGACTACTTTTCGCATATACTTTCAGTACGAAATACTGTACTGAAAGATTCAAAACATTATAAGGGGTGAGCCTAATATCTCTTAATTCAATAATTAATGTTATTAAGAAGAAATGCTTCCTCAAAGTAAAACTGCTATCTGTAAAGTCCTATGCTTGCTCTACAGTCAATGTGTTCAGTGCTTTCACTTCAATTTGTAATACAAATACATATTTGTAATACAACTGCTACTTTGACTTGAAGTGCTTTGGAATAGAAGATCCAAAAGATATTGTGCATGCTTTTATATTTTAACATCTGGGTGGAAATACACCAGATCAAACCTCGAGCACCTAAACACCCATTCCTTCCAAAGCCCATAATTGAACACTGACTTGTCAGCAAAGAAGATAAAAACATCTGCAGTAAAAACCAAAAAAATGAATGACTAGCACAACAAAATCCATGTGGTAAATCATGATGATCTTGCATTGCAAACATTTCTTTCACATGGAAAACTGGGGAATCGTTCTCTCACATTTGCTCCTCCTGGGCATACAAAGCAGGAAAACTGTCGCTATTGGAACATAAAGAGGAACCACGAGGGTGAGCAGCACTGGAACAAGTTGCCCTGAGAGGCTGTGGAGTCTCTGTCCTTGGAGATACCCAAAGGTGCCCAAAGATACCCTGGGCAACATGCTCTAGCTGACCCTGCTTGAGCGGGTGTTTAATTGTAAGCTAACAGGTCTATTAAGGAAAAAAAAAAAAAAAAAAATCTAGAGTTTTAATACTTGACTACAAAAAGAGGTCCACAAAACACACCTCCTGCTTGGTTTTTGTGGTATAGCCTTGAACAGACTCTCTTGCCACCAAGCTTTCCAATGCATCCTGAACCGTGCGTATCTTGTCAGACTGGATATCCAGTTGTAGGGTGAAGAAAGGCTGCAGTGTAGCAGACTCCTTAGAGCTCTGCTGATAAACAACAGATCTGTGAAGACAAAACGATAAAAAAACAGTCATTTTAAAAATAGAATCTTCAAGTAAGTACAGATCGAAGTGTTTCTCAGTAACACAATTTACAGTCAACCAAAAGCAGAAACACAGACACAAACATAAAACGGTTATGTATGAATTTTAGCAGTTCCAATCCACTTTACCGCAAGTAAAACAGTCCTCACATCTATTAACCACATACAGAAAGGGATTATATAAAAATTGGTTTATTTATGGAAGGATTAAAACATTTATTGGATAAGCAAATATCAAAAACAATGCTCAAATTTGTGCTCATGCATTTAAAGAGATTTACCTCAGGATTCTGCTTTTCCCATAACAGAGAGTAATAAAGAAATCTGAAAGTGCTCACGAAAATGCACAAAGCAAGTAATGGAAATGAAATTAACCTGCTGCAAACTAGAAGAAAAAGCAAATGCGACATTTAATCATTAACGTTCTTGAATTTCAATCTTGGGCCTTCAGATAGTTTTATCTTCTTTAAGTTTAAAAAATAAATCTACGTATTTCACAGCAGAGTACAGTACTAGCCTCATTTAGTAAAAACAAATAAATGAAAAATGAAAAAGTTTACATTAAAAAATCCATTTAATTTACCTCAGATCTGTACTGAGGCTTGATAAAAATAAAGGCTTTAAAGTAAAATTCATGCTATATTTAATTGCCATCTCAGCTTGGCAACGGTAATATTTTTCTATGCTGCTAACCACAAAATACTTGTTTTGTGGAATACATAGTCTTTTGGGAAAGATGTCTGGAAACTAGATGGTTTAGCTGCAAGGCATGGAACACTTAACCAGAAATCCAAAACGATGATTCCTATCATTTTAAATCAATTGTGATTATGGTAGATTTCAGCTTTTGGAACGGACTGTCGCAATGCTATCCTACTAATGCTTATCTGGTTGTTTATTTTACTGCAACAATTTCACCCCAGTCCCAATTCTCCAATCGAAATACTCAGATTTCTAGTATTCCATGCAGACCACTGTCACTGTACACTTTTAAATTGTTGGCTTTAACACTACCATAGGAAATTTCAACTATGCTCTGTCCAGGACTGGCATTTCCTTTTCTTCCCATCATTTTCTGTGCCCAGACTTTGTCCCTCTGCTCTTCTGTCTGGACATAAATTGGAGGCTTTTGTAAAAGCAGCACGGTAAAGTCCTGGAGCATGAGAACACACTTCCGACTTTTTATTTAGGAACTTTAACTATTTTTAGTCTTTAAGGAATACTGCTTTGCGAGATGAGTGTACTCTTCAAGTGCAGTGATGTTGCGGCTACGCAGATTTCTACTGATTTCAGCCCTCTGAAAATCTATTGAAAACTTAAAGCAAGTAAATATACCCAAGTCATTTTTTATTTTGAAAGCAATTCTTTCACTAAAAAGGCCCAGTTGTTTTAACAATGTGGGTTTACAGAACCAAATACATCATTCCTTTCTTGTATTTTTTTGTTGCCAATTGTACCTCAAAGCTTGGGAGTAGAGAGCTGTAATTCAGGCAGCCATAAGGAAATTTCTCCAGATCACGTATGGAAAGTCAACAAACAAGTTTAATGCTGCAAACTTCTATTAAAATAACTGCTTTGATTCCAGCAACRCCCTAAAGTCATACACCCTATATTGGCAAATACCTATCTAGCTTTTAGAGGAAAAGGCCTATAAAAACAGTGGCATCTTTATTTCACACTTGAACACTTCCTTCTTGGCTACATCTAAGGACAAAACCTTCAACGTATGCCAAGCACAATGCTTCAGTAAATAAACCCTTTATATTGTATAAATCTTGCTCATTTTGTATACATTTCCAAATATTCTTAAGCTAACTATCATCTAAAATTATGATCAAAAGAAAATGCTATCAATTCCAACTGTTTTGAAGCCCATAAAGACACAGCTAATAATATGAATCAAACTCTCACAAGCTAATAGTAATGAAAAAATATTTCTTTAAATAAAGAATTAGAATTTAAATTGTAATATTTCTTCAACAGATACACAGAAATTGATGTGATAGCAATACCTTTGCCAGACTGGTTCCGTATAACAAAATTACTACTTACATTTACAAGCTGCTTTTAGTCAAGGGGAAAATGTATTATGGCCATAATCATAATTAGTTTCAGGCACTGTAGGAATTCTATTTCATTACAGATCCATGATAAGAAGTTTTCAAGAAAACGTATGGTGGCTATTACAAGCATGCTTCAATTGCAACACTAGAATGAACTGACAGTGAAAGAGATACAGGCCATGCTGAGAAATCCACTCTTATGTCCTCAAAGCCAAGGGCTGCCCAATTACAAACACACATTTKATTAATTTTCTTAAAAGACAGAAAACAGAAACAACACTGTTTGAAAACTCAGGGGTTCTTAGGGGAATATTTACCAGACTAACTGGATTATGAGCTACAGTGCATAACAAGCACTTGAAATTCAYACAAGCTGAAAATCAAAAGGCACTCTTGTTCAAGAATAAACTTGATTTTCATAGAAACGTGCATCAACATGTTCAGTCTCTCACTTAGAAAAATACAAAAATTTAGGTAATTATGCCTAAACAGGCATGTAATGGACAATTTAAACCAAGACAATTCAATTCACGTTCTTCCAGTTGCTTCTTTTGATTTTTCTGATACTTTCATTTGGTTGACTTCCTCTTGCAATTTTGTATTCAGTCCTTCCTGTCCCCACCCTCCGTTTGGGAGGAGAGCGCTTTCCAACAGCTCAACATGGGATACTGTTTCTGCAGTAAAATGTGTGACCTAGTTTGGAGGCTGAAAAAATGGGTGTGGTGGCGACAGATGTGGGATCGGGCCCTGTGGCTCTGTTGCTCAGTGCAAGTTTTTCCCTTTTCCAGTACGACCTCCAATTTGCTTCATTTTCTGACATTTTCTACAGAACATTGTCTTCTAAATATTCTTTAGCAAGCTTATCTAGCAAACTAAATGAATCATGCCAATCTAAACAATTCTGGCTGTGATAGATACATTAAGGGTATAAACAGTTAYTTGGCTTCGTGAATCTACCATCAAAATAGCATTTCATCCATCCATACAAATATCCATCTGCCAATTTCTGTGGAAAGATAACATTTTATTTTCCAGCTGACTCATAYTCCTGAAGAAAAATTTCAGTGCACTTCACAGGCAGAAGGCACTAGCCTGCATTATTCACACCTGTAGACTGAATATCTGGCAACACTAGGACTCAAATACTCAMAATTAAATGCCCGACAATTTAAAAATAATTCTCCAGCTCCACATTTTTGATAAAATATGTTTTCCCCTAGTGTCTCTTCTTCYAGTGCCTACTTCCTGCTCTCCTCTGATATCAAGTCAGAATATAAGTATTGCCCCACATTCCTTTCATTCCTGTAACAGCTTGTATTCATTTATATTTTTCCAAATTAGCTTCCTTCATCTTTAACATTCTATTTATGAACTATTATAGCTTTCCTACTGCTGCGAAGTGTGCCTTAATTTTATTAACTGGATTCAGTTCTCASAGAATCTCACTATCTATTAGTATCATTATATGCAAAAGGCGTTCAGAACCCTGAGCTATAAAGCTCTTTGTAATTCTTAAGTACAAACAGGCAAAGCATACAGATCTCAAACTCTCCTGTATCAAACTGAGGAGTTTTGTTCTCAACCTCAGAAAGATTCAGCCTATAAAATAAACCCTAAGAGTGCTTTCCCACCATGCTCTCCATCTTCTGAAACCTCTTTTCAGTTGCAGTATTTCCTGGTAACCTCATGTGGCCAGAACCTACCATATAATTTTTCTCCTACTCAACAACAGTAAAAGACAGCCATAAAGCAGAAAAAGGTTATCTGTGAAGTTGGCAATGAAACCCGCAATCYTAACAATTTTTACTAAATAGTACTATACCTTATATGACCCCCAAAAATATCAGTAATTGGAGTCTGAACAAAGTCAGCCTGTCGAGTGACTGATGATTTGTTGCGAGGTCCCACTTGCTCCCATTCATCCTCACTGCCTTCCCCTTGTTCATCTCGCTCCTCCTCTTCATGAACAGTCTGTGGCTCAGGACCATTGGAAACCGAGAGTTCTTAAAAGGAAGAAAGGAAAGAACACATACTGGYTTTTATACATAAATCACATACACAGAAAGAATTTCAAAGAATTTTTTTAAAAAGTTTTTTTTTTTTTTAAAATTCCAGAGTATAAAATGTTTTCATAGGCTACAAAGTTTTCTGAAGGCTCAACGAGGGCTTTTAACAATACTCCAGCGACACTCACAATCGGATATAYATTTATAAATATTACATACAGTCATCAGTGAGCTAGGTTAACAGATATATTTTTGTAAAACAAAAATTTACAAATTTTATCACTAAATTTATGGTGTAGAGAACTGGAAAGTCACATGTTATTCTAGAGGAGTAATTATGCCATCACTCCTTTTATGCATCTATATTCTACAGGGAAACCAAGAGTCAGGCTACAAATATATACAAATATCTTTACAAATATTTGAAAGGAATTAAGTTTGCTACAGAAAACTAACTTTCATTATGTGGAGAGAGAAGTTTCTTTAAGGTCAGCATTTCTTCATGAAGTCCATTGAGGATAAATCCCAAATATTCTTCAGCATCCTCTTGTCTGCCCTGAATAAAATATTTTTTCAGTTACTATATGACATTTTCAGACTTTTAAGAGTAGATAAAAAAAACACTGAACTTCGGGCTTTTGTATTCATTTACCAAGTAGACAGAAGATGAAAAGTCAAATAGAGTCTAAATTTTACTCTAGCAAACCCCATTTATAAAAGACAGCAAATACATAATTGCTAAACAGCCATGGCAGCACATACATACATAAGCTTGACCTGGATTTTGACCACTTTTAACTATCATATTTCTCTGTACAGACTGAATATAACATGCAAGTCATTGAATTTCTTTTGTCAATTAAAAAAAAAATTGAAGTTGAAAAAAAGATAATCATTCAAAACATCTTTTGTTTGGATTTAGTTCAACTAAAACTAGATCTGGACTGTTCTTTTCAAGGTCTTTTTGGACCTCCAACTATCTCAAGTTGAATCCTGATCAGAAACAAACAATTCCTCACTTCTCAGTTTAAATGTAAATTAGTACAATATATTCTCTGCAAAAAGACTATATACTGTTTTTCTATTGCAATCATATTATTGTCAGAGTTCTGACATATTAAAATGTCAAAATTATCATGATGAACATAGCATAAATTTTCAAGTTCAAATGCTGTTTAACTTGCATTATAACAAAAAACAGACCACCTGACTTTAGTGGAATTTAGGCACCGAACTATTTTGTGGCTTTTAAGTTGTTCTAAAAAGTTAGTGGCTGCCTTGAGGCACAATTACAAAAGTCTTAAGAGATTTGTAAATCACACCTTTTCTGAAAGACTTGACTTGATAACCGTCAAAAGTCTATAAATATATGTAGGTTCAAAGGCAGCTCCTGGTCGGATGTCTCTCACAATTTTATCACCTAAAGCTGCAAGACAAAGAGAAGTAATATTTAAGTAAACAACACTGTGGGATTTTGAAACCAAAAGTTAAAGGTCAATTAGCTTTATATCAGGTCGATAATAAATCCTGTTTCTTCATTAGTTATGCAACAAATTACCTGAAAAACATGTCTTCTCAAAACACACAGAAACGTCTGACCATTAAGGCTTATTTAAACTATAGTTATAACAGCTATCAATAACACACACATCTAAAATTTCAGAACTTTATCAACATTTTTAAAAGCAATGTTAGAATATGAACAGTATATATATGCATTCTACATTACACTTTAACACACACTTCACACATCACTGGACTTTGAAATCCAAAATTATGTTTTATTAACAATTTTACTATTGTTTTAACCAGGTGGCTCAAGTTCAGTATCCAAAAGATGCAAGTCTTTTATCCATAAGCTTTCCTTAAGAATWCCTACATTACCCTACATGGACTTACAGATGGTCTGGAAAACTGAAACAACAGTTAGCACTCTCTTTTTCACAGTCAAGACTATAAAAACTAACAGAATACAAGAATATCTATAACCATTATAAAAAAAACAATTTTGGTCCTGAATAAATTTTTGTAATTCTTTTGTATTTAAATAACAGTCATTAAATCTCTCATATATTTGTAATTCTAATGGATCACTTTTCCTCCCTGTAGCAAAATGATCAACAGTTTGACAGAATTCTAAAACAAATGGATACACGGCTTGAGAAACTATTCTTGAAAGCTACAGGATACAGTTAAAATGACCTAGAACTAAGTTGCATAAGACAGAAAGATTTGTTTGACAGAGGAAAAAAACTTTAACAGCAAACCACAGAAATGTCTGAAGCATTTGGAAATCATTGGAATAAGCAACCCCACAATATTTCCTTATAATATTACATAAGCACACTCCTGAAAGTATTTGATGTTGGTAGTAAAACAAAGATATGAAGGAAAACTACAAAAAAAACTATGAAACTACAAAAAAAAGTGAAAATATTCTATTCCTCACTATATAACCATGACTGATCCTAAATGCATATTAGTGAGAATAATGCACTTTCACACTGCAATAGCCCATAGGGTCAGGGAAGAAATGAAAGCCTAGGTCATATGTCTGCAGGCATTCTCCAATTGCTAAAGAGACCATTATATGGCCTGTTGAGTATTTAAGATACATTTGAGGATAAAGTTTAGCAAGATGATAAAACAACAGATGACGATGTATAAGGAAGAAGCCACATGATTTCACTAGGAAGGGCATGTTCCTAGAAGGTATCTTTACAATTAAGTTATCTTTTCGAACAGATATTCTTACTGCATTTGCAGGCTTGGTATGTCAAATAGAGGGAAAGAAAATGTAATGAGCAACACCTGTGACTTCCTGATACTAGTTATCATCATGCAAGAAAGTTGACAAAAACCAACAGCAAACTTTGAATAAAGGGTTAAAATGCCACAGAAGGGCTCAATCACCAGATTTAAAGCTCTCAGGTATACAGTACAAGGCCAATCCTTATCCCAAAGCCGCCTTATCGTATTTTGAACGTTCTTCTCTCCCTATTCCCACTCACCTTGTTTCGCTTTAGGAGGTACAGGCATATTAGTGAACTCATTCATTAGACGAACACTGAAACAGAACGGAAGGAACAACTAGACATGAGCACAAGTTAAGACTGAAAAGGGCAAATAAGATCAGCTCATTTTCATTTCCAACAACCAAAAATCCAAGGATATCATCATAAAGTCTTAACAAGTTCAGACACAAAAATTAACATGATTACTGCTAGTAAAACAGGTATTTCTTGCAGCTCTCAACAGTTCACTTTGGTAAATAAAATGCTATTTAAAAAGAACTCTCATCAGACAAGGAACAGGAAGTATTTTCCACAATTATGGAAGCAATTGTAAAATACTAAGATCATTATAAAAGTCAAGCATTACAGAATACCCAAGAAACAAAAAGGGCTTCTGGATAAACAACAATTTTCATCAGCTACAATAAACACTCATTTGTTCCACATTTCACATGCTTACACAGATCACAGATTTTTTTTAACAAGCTACTTACAAACTGTCTAGCATTGGTGTTGAGGTACACGGCCGTTGGGATTTTGAGTACATTGGAATGGACTTCATTAAATGATACATTGGAGGGCAAGCAACCAAAGCTTGCAGTGTCTATGCAGTGGCATTAAGGAAACATTCAGAAAACGTAAACTGCATATTAACCACATTTAAGCCTATTAAAAATTTTATATTACACAGAAAGTTACATCTTTATTATGTATCAATGACCAGTCCAATACCTAAATTGGAACTAAWGGATGGCTTTCTCAAAGTGCCCAGAATTATGTTAGAGAAATCCTGCATTTTGTAACGTGCAGTGTTTTCATCCACAATTTAATCATTTCAGGTACTACAATTAAAAGTGAAGGTACTGTTTAGTCTAGCAACTGTGATGATAGCTGTTACTAAGAAACTGTTCAGCAGAAAACCACCCATTCACCAAACTGCTAAAATAAAACCTAAAAGGAGGAAAGGTTACCCTAAGGAAACTGAGAAATAAATTCAAGGAGAGAGAGAAACAATCACTTAGCTTGATTCCAAAATAGTCATGAGTACACACAACTAGAAATTAGATGATTTTCAGTCCTGAGACAATTACTGCTCTGAAATTCTTTGACAGTAGTAACAGTGGCAAAAATCTAACCAGAATTCATATAAGAAATGGTAAAAATGAAAACAGGATTGAGCAATAAACTTTAGAGGGAACCCTGCACAGTGAGTTCAATGATCTGAAATCTCCCTGGATTCTAGATGTTATATGGGAAATTTTCATAAACTACTTAACAGAATAAACAAGGGAATCAAATAAATAAATATATAAATATATATATGCACATAAAATTTAATACAGGTCTAATGATTTTTTTCAAGGTAAGGATACAGCATTGATGTAGCACCAGTTTCCTTTGTTGATCAGTCCTCGGGGTTGCAAAGACACTGGTTTATGTATTAGTTTTACATTTTCCAGTAATTCTGTAGAATGAAAAACACTTCATTCAGCAGCAATAAAATGCACACATTCAGCATCAAAACAAATGTTTGTTGATTCATTACACATTGCTGAAAAACAGATATCAAGATCCCTTAAATTTTAGCAAGTAATTTTTAGCTTCATTTTACCACCATATACATTTCAAACCAGACACATCTCTTTAGCAGAAAATACTCTGGAATTCGTGTGAGAAGAACGTTGATATCAAAACTATTAATTCTCATTTCAAAGCTGAGAATATCTAGTTAACTTTTGCTTTATAAAAATAGTATTTCTTTAATTCCTTGCTACCAATTTTATGGAGTACTTGCCTCCTACTTTGACAAGACCTTAAGTTGATACAGGAGTCTTGGCTTACAAGTTTCAACTTAGATTTTTTTTCTGTGAGATATTACAAGTCGAAACTTGTACTTAACTGAAAAACAGTTAAATGAATGTCAATATGATCCTCAGAATGGTATGCTTTAATGGTGGTTGCTTTAGGACTTCTAAAAAAGAAAGGATCCTAAAACACAKAAGATGATTCTTACTGTTTTCTTTCTTTCAAATATTTGAGCAATGGCAAAAGATTAAAAAATGAGAGACCAGAATACATAAAYCTGTCACACTTATAAAATGAAGAGCAACAGAGAGAATCTTTCCTGGAAGTCTGACCTACTATTTAGGCCCCTAAGTAAAACTGGCCTCAAGATTTTTTTTTTYCCCAAAACTTGGATTCTGTACATTTTAGATGTGAATAATAAGTATACAAGAAAGAATAAAGCTARTAAGAGTGCAAGCATCTGTCCAAAAAGTGGGTTATTTATTTTTACTACAATAAAATCYAGTCCTTTAAAGCCCTCCCATGCTGTCTGGGATGTGACAGCTGTGATAAAAAAAGCATGGCAKGCAAAACAGAAGCATAAAGAAACAAAACTGAGCAGATGAGGTAGTAGTATTGCAAATAAAATCCATGTTCCTTGATTTTTCAATCTCTTGACTTAGGAGATCAAACTTYCAGTTTTGACCAAATCCAAACATGCCAGGACTTGTAAAATATTCTAAATCAGGTGCTTCTTCAAATATTTCACAATAAAATATCTAACGCAGTGAAATGTTAAAACAGCAGTGATGCTCACATAGAGAATCTTTCTGTTATTATAATTAATTGCTATTGGAAATTACCATAAAAATGGAAAAAAAAACCTTTTAATGTCTATCAATAGTTTTTAAAGTTACGAGTATTTTTCCCATGTCTCACAGCACCAGAAAAAAATACAAATTGGAACTTGAGCATCCTCTTGTGGCCATAAAACTACTTTAGAAAAACCTAAAGCAGGATTTTTTTTTTCTTGTAACAGAAAGAACTTTTGTTTACCGTAATTATATTCAACTCCATATTTCCATACCACATCCATACCACATTAACTAAAGGAATTATTATTACAAGGCTATTGGAAAAAAAGAAAAATACACTTATAATCAAGAAACTTAAGATTTCCAACTTGTTACAAATCATGAGCTGACGAACAGAAAGAATTCAAACATCCTTTTTTTGATACTTTGTTGTAAAACATGGTTTTCATTTGAAAACACATTTTAGAGCAATATATATGCTTAGAAATTAATTAGTACATTTTGCTGAAGTAGATTCAACACTTGGTGTTATATGAACAGTTGTCAAAATTTTAATTCCTTAGCCAATACAAGTTTAACATAGTTTAACATGAGAAATCATGCAATTACAGGCTTGATACTTGGGGGAGGGAGRGAAATAGCTATGTAATCCAAGCTATCAATTGACTCTGACAAAACATAATGTAGGCATTAACAATCTTCCAGCAAGATTCAGCATGTGGCTGGAGACAGTTTTCAGGTAGACTTGTGTCACTTGGATCCTTCTTCAAATCTGCACAAYGAAGAAAAGTGCCAGAGAAACAAACCCTGCAATGCTCCTGTTCCTCAACTACCTGCTCTACCACTTAACTGACTTTAAATAGGAAATATTTTTCTAATACTTAATRGTGAACGGTTTTTATTACACTATAAGCTAAATATTTCTTGCTTCRTTCACTACAGTCTTGGGAGAGCAAAACACTGCTGTCTCTCCTATACATTTGTTATAMAAATTTGAAGTACACTTAAGCATTTTCAGATCCTTTTGTTTTTCCCAGGTTGTTTCTTTCTAATAATGCATGCCTGCACATGATTTCTCTTTTGCATATCCTTCCACACTTAACTCCCTTCCTTTTAATTCAAAACCCTCCCAGACGATTCCAGATTTTAAACAGTTGTGTTCTTCAGTGAAACTGAAATTTTGCTACTACAAGCAAATTTTCTATTTAATATTGACTTCACCATCCCCATCCATAACAAAAATACAAAAAAAAAGCTTTTAGACTGCATTGAATCTTTTTCTAAAGTTAAAAAATTCCAAGAATAGCTAGTTTTGCAATCACTTATTTCATTGATTTGTTTAGAATATCATGTAACATCCTTACACATCAAACGTGATCTGAAACACATAGCATATTCAACCTGAGAAAAAGTGTGTGGTTTTTTTTAATAATATATGAGCMACTTATAAGCTTAGAAATTAATTATTAAAATGTTTGTTCTACCATCTAAATTAGGCTAACACATTTATAATTGATAGGGTCATCCCTCTCAWATATGGAAGTGTCGCAGCTGCACTTTTCTACCATCCTGAAACGTTGCCAGAGTCTTCCTTGAGCGCTGCCAAATAAACAGCAATGGTTCACAGCTTGCTTCAGGAGCTCCTCTTACCCATTTAATAGTCTTGCCAGTAAAGTCTCTTGCAAAACACTTTAGACACTTGCTAATATTAACTGTACAGCATTTTTTCCATCAGGTTTAACATGAAAATTAAGCCTAAATTATTTTCTAGTCCTTATTCAGACTTCATCCTTAAATAGTAGTTTCGCCACTATCAACCTTTGGAAAAAATCTCTCTACTTTCACTGAAGAGTAAATAGATTACGAATTAACGATAAAATCTTCCTAATACGAAGGCTAAGAAGCCATAGACTTTTGCAGCTTGAATCAAATAACATTTCCAAACAGTTGTAAATACAGTCCTACCACATGCATGAAAAGCTTTAAAGGTTGCCTGTGTGCCAGTAMCCCCCTTTTAAGAGTTGAAGAAACTATGTCATAATCTGTAAAAGTAAATTGTTTTCTTGTCTCTTGAGAACCTGTTCTAAGTAACAGCTGTACACAGACACCTCAAGAAAGTCTGAAGATCTGCTAATGACAGACCTGAGATTTTATCTATGTTTAGTACCTCTGTGGTCAAAATATCATTTATACTGGTTGGACTTTCAAAGTGGTGGATTCACAGGAAAAACAGACTCAAATGAAAAATCCAGAAAATGAGGAACTATTTCCCAAAGCAAAAATAGACAGGATGACTATAAAYCAGCATGCATTGATGCTAACCTTGGCTGAAGATCTGAAATGAAATMTGAACAGATCAGCCTAAACAATTTGTCTGGAAATAATAAATTATACCTTTTTGTATGGGTAGGCTCTAAAGCATTAACGGCCCCATTTCCCAGCTGGTACTTGAGTACATTTAAAAACAGTCAATAGCAATAATAATCTCTGATTCCTTTTCRATAAAATCTACACTCAGATCATTCCTCTTTAAAAACAGCTAACACTCAAGGTAGGGAAAATGAAAAAAAGCAGAAARGAATGTATAAAATTCATATTGCTTTTAAAATATATTACAGGCAAAATAAAAAGCTCTACTCCCACCTGGTGGCAAGAAAAAATACCACAAAAAGAGGAAAAGTCTTGAAAGTTAAGTTAAAGTGGAAGCAACTTGGGTGAGACAGTAAGAAGTCTTTTCACCTAAACTAAGTAGTTCTTGGGTTACAGTTGATACAAAATAGTTTACTACCAAACCTTACGACTCTAAAACACAACATACTCTAAATGGATGGGTGCATACAGACCATAATTGCCTTCACACACACWCTTCTATACTCTTAAGTGCATTTGTGACACTTGGTGAAAGCAGACAAAAATTTGTATCATTCTGATTACCCTTGAACAGGTCATTTGGAGTAATAAAATCATTACAGACTGAGGAAGGAGATAAAAAAATAGTCACGTACTCCCGGGTTTCCTGGATAGAAATGTCCAGGTTAACTTCTGGTTAGAGTAGAAAACAATCTCAACTTGAAACTGTCATTTGCTACATTGTGCTTACAAATTATCTTGTTGCATAAATCAACATTTTGTACAAGCCTCTTCACATATGGACTGTTTCCCAGCCTTAAAATAAAATTTTCTTCAAACACCCATGAGTCTGTGTCACAAAATACAGCTAACCGGCTATTTCCTTCATTTTTTTGTAGATTCAGTTTGCAAAGTTGCTCACGCACATTTTAACATTAATCACGAATGCCTTCAATAGGACAGTATCAGCAGTCAAAGCCCTTATATTACATATAATCTTCCCTGCAGTATCCTCTGGTCTGTTCATGATTACTCTGAAGGAATTCTAAAATCTTCAGGAATTTCAGCTATTTTGGCATAAATGTAATAACATTCTTCTCTCTCCTGGAATGCATTACAACAAGACCATAAACACTGGATAACGTGACATACCATTTTCAGTGCAAGCTTTTCTCAGGTATTCTTCCCATTACAATAGCACACAACCAAATTTACCTGATGCATACAAAACCACAGTTCACTTAGGCACGTTGTCCACAGGTAGTAGTAGTTTGGCTTCACTTTGAACAACACCACGATAATTTATTGTGGAATTTTTTACTCATGGTGGGCAACACACCTCTCATATCTCATAGTATGAATCACCTTGATGACAGCATTAACAGAGGACTCTTCCCTATCAATATTGTGCACTCCTGTTTATAAACAAAGTTAATTCCCTTCTACTGTAACATCCACTCATGTTTGTTAACTATACCTGCAATCTTTATGGCTACAGGATCCTCTGAAACTGGAACAGGCCCCTCTTTGACTTCAACCTGCTTTTCAGGGACCAGAGGAGAGGTGGCGGGAGGGGTATACTTAGTCTCAACATAGACCACAGATGTGGAAGCAGAGGGCTTGGAATTGTGAAAAAGACTAGCCCACGATTTTGTAGGCTGATTAACAGGGCCTGATCCTGCAACCGGGACTGTTGTCTCAGTAGTAGGTGAAGCTTCCTCGGGCTTCGCTTGGTCTGAGTCAGTGCTTTCCACAGTGTGCAATTCTACCCCATTGGCAGCTGTGTCCTCACCAGAGGATTCAAGTGTTTGTCCATTAGTAACGCCAAGATTTTCAGTAGTATCAGTACCAGCATAAGACTGTACAACAGCTGTCCTTAAAGGGCTATCTCTGCCAGTCTCTGAGGGGATGCAAAACTGTTCAGAATTAGTAATACTGCATACCTCAGGCTGCCCTGCAGTCCTGGTATTGTCTAGTGCRCTAGAAACAGAGTCATCAGACACAGCTTCATTAATGAAGTCTACAGAATTGTCAGGGCTGTTACAAGTCCTCGGTGTGGCCAGGGACGGTCCCTCTCCCGCGAGCTCCGTGTCCTCCACGCTTATACTGTTCAGTCCYGATGAGTTTGCATGGCCATTTACAAGAGCTTCGGGGGGAGCAATGCCATCACTGACGTCTTCCAAGTAACTGTAGTATCCAGGGGGTCTTTTTTTCTTCTTTTTACGCTCCCTTTGCCCCAGGCCTCCAGACAAGCCATCGTTTTCAGCATTAGAACCACTGTCCAAAGCGAGGGCTGGATCTGAGAACTGGCAGTCAATGGAGTTGTAGTTGTTTTCACTAAGACTGTCATCAGGGGCTTTCTGAGTAGATGCACAACTGAGAATAAATTCTGGAGCCTGAGGATTCAGAGTACTTGAAATACTGTAGTCAGTGTTATTTAGTACAGATGATTCTGTCTCAATAACTTCATTAACACCAAATTCAATTCTCTGATACTCTTCCCCTGGACAAAAGAAAGTGAAAGCCAGTTAGTGAATGAAATGTAACCAGCAAGCTATGAAAACAACACCACAATATTCTGTAACTGAGAAAATGCAACCAACATTACCTCAAACTAAAGTTATTCTTAAGTTTTATCTAAATCTYGAAGATCATTTTAAAAACATTATCTTCCTGGAAAAAGAGAGAGTACAATCCAGTTTTTCTTGAATCAGGTATAAATATTCCTAACTACTCCAATGGTTCTTGCAAAGAAAAATTTATTAAACTGACCTAATAAGAGCACCTATTAAAGCCTAATGACTTTGGCAATATTCYGCACTAAGTTAACTACAGGATACACTCATAAACAATACAGTGCAACATTTAATTCCTCACTTCTAAAGCCAATCTTTTCAACAACTATAAAGTCCAAGTTCTCTTTAAAAAACTCTTTTCCACACGTCAAATGATTTAATGTTTGTTTTCATGTATGCAAAGATTTATCATACTCATTGTTAAAAAAATTGTGTGGAAACACTGAAATTACAGGTTTTGGAACTCATGACTCACCAATAGCTTGCTTAAATCTATGATTGGTGACTATATAACTGTATCACAACAAATACAACAGATAGACATCAAAGCAAGTCATGGTCTTCAGCTTATACTTGGAAACTCTACTAAAATATTTGTGGGCAGAATTTTTTCTTTATTTATCCTGGGACTTTGATGTGTTTTTTTAAATAAATGTTAATAAACATTCTCATGTAGGGCTGCAGTATTACAGTGTTTTGTCAATCAAAGTATCGTGATTTTTTTGTATCTATTGCAAGTTCCATAATACACTCCAGTTTCCAATACCGAATATTTCAGCCATAACTGCTTCCATGAGTATCAAATAGGGATGTAAAATTCATGAAACTTGCAGGTCTCAAATTCTTAAGATAAATACCAAAATTAGAATTTAAAAACTCTGTAGGCCTTTCTATGACACATTACTGTTTCAAAGACACCAGTTTTAGTACATCTGCTTCCTCAAAGTTTGAGGAGGTTAAAGCACACATTTCACACTTGCAAGAGCATTGCAAGAGAATCAGACACTGGATACTAGATTTCAAAATTAATATAAGTGGATACACCATTAGCCCTTTCCAAAACTTCAATATTTTGTGCAACTTAATGTTCTATGTAACACATTCTTAAATGTATCATGGAAATTCAGTAAAATGAGTATTGAATACAAGAAAAAGACAGCAATAGTTCCTAAAGAAAAATGTTATTGATATCCCTAACTGAGGGGATTGTCCATTAGTAACGCCACGACTTGGGGACAGATTGGGGAGAATGTTTTGATCCATAATGTAGACAGAATTGTTTTGAAACTCTGGAGCTTCCCCTAATCGTTTTTAGAAAAGTCAYCTGACTTTGAAGAAACATAAAAGTGAAAGAAACAAGAATCTGAAGAGTACATAGCTTTTACATCAAAGGAAGAGTAACCAGCATTCAACATGTTGAGGTCTCACACACGCAATAATAAAATACTACAAATTAACAAGGATCAATCTTAGATAACCATATAAAAAAAAATCTTAAATGGTGTGGAAAGAAAAACATCATACAAAATTTCAGAATGTAATTTCATGCCAAATCACATTAAAAGAAGAGTAAATACAGATGTTAATCATTTCCTCCCAGTGCTTTAATTTATTATTTTCAGAAGTAAACACATCTGACATGGGTTAAGTTTTGATTTTACTACTAGGTAGACTAAGGAAAGCTGGATTTCAAAACAACACATTGTTCCAACTAAATATGCCAGAATGAAACTAAGTAAATCCCTCACAATACCAACCTGATTTCTCTAACTCATCTTAACAAGTGCTTGAATTCCAAACAGGAACTACTTTGCAGTCACTGACTATATCACTAAACAGAGAAAAATGCCTAAAATATCTTTAAAACCCAGCAACCTCTGGAAAGGAGCTACCTGATGTTCATTTAGAGGATAGGCCAGGAGCGATCTACTCTGCTTAGTGGTCCCGCTAACCCACATACACACGGGCTGCCCAGTCAGCACCTGCACATCTCCRGAGCAGCCACAGCTTTGGCCGTTTGCAAATTCAGCTCACAGGGTTCAGGGGACATAGGATACAAATCCATAAAAAAAATACTGCTCGTTAGTTTATCTACTCATGGAACAACTTGTTAGTTCAGGCGGGAACCAGGCACTAGTTCTTCACCCTTAGTTTCAGTGGGAAAACACACAAGCAATGACTGGTAACATCTGGTATTTATCCAGCCACATAAAGAATGAATTATTGGGTACATTTCAAATTTCTACCAACCCCAAATAATCCAGGATTTCTGCTTTTCCAAAAATCTCTGATAAAAAAGTAAACTGCTTTTAAATCAAGGCAAATGCTAGCGCCTACTCCAAAGCAAGCAGGCAGCAGAGAACACTGCAAACTCCCTTTCACGTGTGGCACAAGGTTAATACTGCCGAAGGCGCAGCATCAACACGGCTAGATTTAACCTGCCAAGAGCAAAACTGATACCCTAGCATAAAAAAATAGGATATTGGAGCGAAGGAATTAAATGCTTACAATTTACACSAGGACAAGCATAAGAAATAGTATTTATTTTAAAGATCAGCACTGCTGGCAGAAGCTCATTTGGCCTAAGATTGTGTCATATTCCTTTGAAATAGGAACAGATATCTTTATTTTGTTATGACTTTCCACTTTGCTTCTGGGCAGCTTTGTTTCAGTCTTGTTCACAGTGTTTTGAAGTTCTACTGCTGAATGGACTAAAGCAGATAAACCTAGAGGCATGAACAACATCACGTGCACATTGAGAAAAGTGTCAACACATGTTCCGAGGACAAAGTCAACGTACTGTAACAAAAATCCTTAACGCAYAGCACTCATTAGTGCAAACAGCATTCTTAATATTAGAGCGTCAGCCATAATTTGGTATTACAGTTAAATATTGCAGATAAGTATAAAAAATGTTATACTATGTAGTGACTGCATGGTCAGTATGGGTCATCTCATTAATATTATAAATAGTCTGCATAAGCGGAGCATTCCATTTTAGTTTCCATAGCTTCTTATGCAGCCATCACAATGATATGCATGCACAGTACAGTGCAAGCTTGTTAAAAACATTTTTCAGAAAAAACCTAATTTGCTGTCATTACCTAATCTCAGGGCTGGGAGGGATTCTCTCAAGGTCTAGGAATGATCTGAAAAACATTTGTACAAACCAGCTTTCGATGTTCACAAGCCGTACAGAAATCCCAGGCTTTAAGAACAGAACTTAAATCCATAGACAGAGCAACGTATGATGGGAAGCCCCTTTATATCATCAACCACAGAAAACTTGTACCAGAGAAGTCCTTTTAATTACCTTTTTAAGCTTCTACTTAAAACTATTCAATTTTAAAGTACTATGGCTGGTCTTGCACTGAATAAAGCTCCTCAATTTCCAGAAATGCTGCACACCTGTTTTCCAAGGGGGTTGCTGCAATCTTTATGATGGTTATCTTATCTACCTTCATATGTAAGGCTAAAGGTACTGACATAATCAAGTGATCTTCAACATGTGCATTTTGGTCTTCCTACATATTTCCAAGAAATGACTAGATATTTGCATTATTTTTAGAAGATCTAGACATCATTTCTATCACTTTCGAATATGTTTGGGTAAGTCTCAGCCTCCTTGCTTCTTCCAATTCACAAAAACACACACACACAAACACACGTTTGTGACAGATCATTGTAGTTTTAAAACTGGAACTTCGTAACGCATTTTTAGATGAAGAATCACACTTTCCAAAAAAAACAAATAAAAGGGGGGGAGGGGGTGAAGGGAGGAGGCAGAAACAGGGGGAGAAAAAAGGATTTCCCAGAAAAAGAAAAAGCTGACCAGGCAGAAAGAGAATGTCAAAGGAAACAATGAACAGAACACCAACTTCASGTTGCAATTGCCAACAAAATACTCATTTTACGATGTTTACGGGAGGGCCAGCTAAACTCCATACAAGTTATCTRTTTTTTGAATGAAAGTTCTCTAGCAAAAGTTTAAGTCCCTTCATACTTGTACTCCAGACTATCTTACTAAGATGCTGAGACTGCCTGGCAGCACAACCAAAGAACAGGCATATCCACTCRAATTATCTAAGAAACAGTGTAACAGTTTCCATTATTTTCAGAGACTGCATTTAACAAACCAACATTCCGAAAAAAGCAACCTGACAAATATATRCACACACGCATGCTAAGCAAGCTTTAAAGACCAACTTTAAAGGCAGCCTGCAGTGATTATATAAAAAGTTTAACAACTTTTAAGTTTCTGAAAATAAATGTTAATTTCTTACCATCATGAAACTTACCTGTGGATTTAATACCACATGAAACTGTTTCATTGTAGGGAGGAAGCTATTAAAAAAAAAAAAAAATTATTTGAAGACAAAATAACTCTCTTTAATCCTTTAAAAACAACATTATTGTAAAGATCTAATTTTCTGAGTGTTCTTTCAAACTCATGTTTCTATATTTACCAAATCTCACACTGTAATTTCAAGTGTCCTTACAGATTATCACAATTAGTRTAAAACTATCTTGGTTACACACCACAGACTCATCAACTTCTCAAGCAATTCACCACAGAGCCTCAGGATCCTYCTTCAACAAGAACTTACGAGAATTTTAAAATATCCTCTTTCTGGATAAAAACTGAAGACAACGACAAATCAAATTATATGTATAGGATGAAGAAGTTTCATGCAGACAATATTCATATCTAAATCTTTTCACTCTCAACACATTTCAGTTGCAGTGTTGCCCTTGAAATGTTTCATGTAAGTTCTATTCTTAAAATAATCACATTTTATAAAGATTTCAGATGATCAAACCAAGCATGATGTGGCCAAAGCATAGTCACCAGACAATAAATCACAATCTAATCTAATATTTTAGCACCAATTTATGGATTCAATAGTTGATACAACCCTTTCAATTGTGTAACCACAATTTCTAACACTCCCACCCCAAGACAAGGATGTCTTCTTGTGCCTGCCATGAACTGGCCACAGCAAACCAGCAGCTGCTGGAGAACAGCTGAAGTGTCCTGCAGTGGGTGATAAAACTGTTGAAGAATATAGAGYAGTTTATGGTGCTGTTCTCAAAATTAAATGCAAGTGTAGCAAATACCACAGATTTGTCTGCTCAAAGTGTTCAGTCTTTCAAAACTGCAGGTATTTATGTACTGCCTTCCTACAGCATTAGATAGCCGTACATCACAGGCAGTGAGAAAAATGTTCCTACATAGAGGTATTTTTTTTTAAATAAAAGCATAACATACACTGTAAAATACTGTTATAAACCATAAAACGTCTTCAATACAGCAACTTCCCAGGGCGAAATGAAAATTAACATGTGGAGAAAAAGGCTCCAAGCTCTTGAGAAACTATCATCTACATTCATATTCAARGCACATTTAGTATATTTCTATCATTAAAACAAAACTATGAGTCTGTGGTCAACAGTTTCCAATAAAACCAGTGATTCACCATTTTTCTAATCCATGAGGCTTAAGAAAAATATAATGCCTAAAAAAAAATTAAAAAATGGAAGTGGTCTACATATTGGCTGTTTACCAACAGTTAATCAACAGCAGCTGTGTAAAGCAGATATTTCTGAGTTGAGCTGTTTTGTTTGTTTGTTTTGCAACCAAATGCTGTGCTTTTTTGCAACTGGGTCATCTGAATCATCTCAGTCACAGGTATCGGATGGAATATGCGTTAAAWATTCCATGTACAAAGATGTTCAAAAGTTTTGGGAATGTGTCACCAGAATGAAGGCTGTGAATAAATAAAGCACATGTGAGAGAATACAGGGACAAACTGACCAGACAAAAACTATTACAGAGAAAAGGCGGAGCAGAAGCAAGCTTTGAGACTTTGCTCTTTTTTTAAAAAAAAAAAAAAACTTCTAATGTCTCCATAAACACCTTTCAGTCTTCTCTCTCTTTTGTATTAACGACTAATTCTTTCAATCTTTCAATGTCTTCCAGACCTCTCATTATTCTGCTCTGATTTCTTCCCTTACTTTCTTGAAACATGGTACAAAAACTAACATTCCAGCTGATTCTTTGCCAATACCAAGCAGACTGACAGAATTACTTCATATATCTTCTTTGTATACACCTTTCACAAAAGACTTCATGATTAACTAGGGCTCAACCTCCAATTTTCTTAAGAAACTTTAGAATGACTACCTTTAACTTGACCCAATCCCTTGACTCGGTCCATTCTTCAGTCTTACAGACAAGTAAGGGATTGTGGAAGGGCACAAGAGGGAGTGGATTTTGATACTCCCAGATCTGGTGGTAGCCCCAACAGAATGTATGTCAAAATACAGCTGCAGTATTTTAATTTCACTCGTGCCCTTCTTTAATTTCATCTTTTTTTTCCCTCAGACCATTTTTTAATGTTCTCTATAAGATCAGCACACTGCAAAATTAATAAGCATATTCTTTATTTCATCATGCAGATAATTAAAACATTGAACTGAACCAGATCAAGGGCAAACTTAGAGAACATTGTTCAACTCAGCCTTGAGTTTTGACAGCTAACCAGCAAGTTGTACTCTTGATACACAGTCATGCAAATCAGTCTTACTCATTTTATGTTCTAGGTTCAACAAACTGCATGAGAAGATCAGACTATATCAGAAGCTTTAGCAAAGTCATTTTCCACAGTGTGAGAATTGGACTACCTAATACAGGACAAGTATAATGACAGCAAAGRGGAGAGTCAACATGAGACTGACATCTCACCCATCAGAGCAGATGTAAAGCTACCTAAAGGGAAGTAGCTTTTTATTTTCACACTCTCTCGTCCCCATACTCCTTTCACAGAGCAGAATACAATTTTATTCTTGTCAGAACAGTTTTCTTAAAAAGCATGGCATGGAACTTCTCCACACTAATTATACCTTGAACTTAAATTACAGGAAATTAAGTCACATTAAGAACAATCATCAGATTTCTCAAGTGTAGTGAAAGTCAAATTTCCCCACCTATACATCAAGTATTCAGTTCCTTGGGTGSTGGAGAAGCAGGATGAAAGGGTTTGGAGAATAAATATCCAAAGATTAAGACAAAAAAAACATTTCTTAAGCCTGGAGTTCAAGACAACAGCATAATATCTGCTTTCCTAAAAGGTTTCTTCCCTCTCTAGCAAGAGCTACAGAGAATAGGAGCCTGTATTTCTATTTGCAGTATATTAAGAACTCAAATACTCACTAGATAACTATTTGCACTCAGTGGTTCTCAGTTCTAATCAGTTCAGTGTTGATCCATGGATCACATTAATTTCTCATTTCTGCAGACGTCAGGCACAGTCTAACGAGTTTAGCTTAGATGCTTAGCGGTGTTCCACTTGCCAAAACAGTTAAGAACCACTGTGCTTCAAAAGSCTCAGAAGATTCAGAACTTCAACTTAGATACAATCATGACAAATGCTTAAAAAGTTTTCTCCTATACCCACCTCTGAACACAGCAATCAAATCTGAGTTTACACTACTGAATTCACTCTAACACACCGCCATTACAATGCCAGCTATTCCAGCTGTGAAGGATTACAAGCAAGGGGTCGAATAATTCATTCCATATTCCTAAGAACTGACTTAGCATCCACATGTATGGAGGGGAAGATTACTGTTCAGTACCTACAGTTTGTAAATAAGTCAACTGATAACAATAAAATCAGTTTTTAATCACTTTATATACCAGATAAACACCAAGAGATGTAGCTTTAAAAAAAGCTTTTCTTTAAAAAATAATTAAAATGGATCTTACCTCAACAGAGCACCGTGGAGTCACAAAGAACTGATTAAACTCATCAGGGCTGAATTCCCCAAAAATATACTAAAAAAAAAAAAAGAAAAGGACAAAGATCTTTGTAAGAGAAGAATTAAATTTGATGTTATTAGCTACAATCACAGTAACATTTATTAAGATACTGGCATTTGAAGCGACTTCTGTGGAGAGYCTGAAATTCTTGCTTCACTTCCCTCCTCACTGGAATAAATAAAACTAATATACTTATTAGACTTCAGAGGGTTTACTCCAAAAAGAGCAAAAACTATATAGATTCCCTAGCAAATAAAAAAAGTTATCTTAAACTAAACATGTGTTATATACACATATACAAAAAAAAGGTGAAAATAGTATATCCGTATTAATGTTATTCAGTTAAAAAAAATTAATAGAATCTAGTTTGTTCCACAAACACTTCTAACAGTAAAAACAAACCAGAGCATCTGTTCAACAGTTAATTCTTTTAAATAATATACAAAAAAACCCCACAATACTAACTACCAGCTGTGACACTACAACACCCAAACGGAAGAGAATTCTTAAACTTCAGCGAATGGCTTCATAGTTCTTGGCACAGGACTTAAACTTCCTTTATGCTCTTAATACAACTCAAACATATTTATTTAGTATCATAACTGGAATTTATCACCCTCCAAAAACATGCTGAAYCATAACTAAATCGTATTTTTAGATGACTTTTTTATGCACTCATGCAAAAAAGAACAAAATCTACCCCCCTAAAAGAAAAACCCTACACTATTGGCTGTTAGAAGAAATATTAATCCAATTCTAATACTTCCCTATAACAATACATTCTTTTTCATCTACCAACATTTTTAATTGACATACCATAGGCACACTTCATTCAGAGCAAAACAGAGTGCTACTTTTCAGTTAGAGAACACAAGCCAAAATTAAACAGAAATTATCAATACTATCCTAATAGAATCACTTTACAAAACAATGAAGTATTCAGGCAGGGAAATGCTGCGCAAATGCAACTGTTTCTTCGTAACTGAAAACAGGACACAGAAAATTTACTAACATCTAATCCCAAAACTAATCCTAGTCACAGCACATTTTCAAAAGAAAAAAGAAAATCCCATTTCCTCACAGGCAAATATCCCTTACCACTCGGGCAGGAAGAAATCAGAACTTTGATTTTATTGATAACAGTGCTTAACACCTGCAAACAGTCATTTTACAGTTTCTTGTGTTATAAATGAAGACTGAGAAAACCAGTATTTTGAAAGACAGGTCATCATGCCATATGATTGCTGGAACTAAAGCTACCTAAACAAGGCTACCTTCTTATTCTCTACTTTTTAAGTCATACAATAAATAAATAGGTTTCTGCAAATTGAGGTTCTAGCTCTTTTTATTATTATTATTATTATTATTATTATTATTATTATTATTATTATTATTGAAGGCACAACCTCCTGCTGAAGTGAAAAGGAACAGACATCCCATAATTTAGCTGGTATAATAACCTTTACCACAAAAAGTATGCAGAGGGAGGAAAAGCATCCAAAACACAGCATTAACTCCATCACTGCTGTCCACGCTGCCCTATAGCCCTATAAACTGGCATGGCTGCCACTATAAAGATCAGTTATCTCTATCCAATTTTAGCTGCAAAATATAGCTTCAAAAAGATACCACTGTACCATTTTATGTTAGCTCAAATGTCAAAGGTTTTTCTACAACTGAAGCACCTTTCTTCCTGATTAAACATATGTCAACCTCTAAATTAGCACAATGACAGATTGGGACTTTACCATACAAGTGAGGAATGAAAAGTGCTTTCCAGATACAAACTGGTCAACTTAACCCAAGTGCAGGTGAGGATTGCAACTGCTAACGAGTACAAAAGGCAGAATAATAAAGTGACAGAATAACAAAATGAAAACGGCAGGTACCATGTGAATTAGTTTAATCAGCAGGGTGCCATTTCTTTAGATGCACTACATTTTTGAATAATGCATTATCAGAATTCTAAGGCTACAGAAASTAGAGCACTTAAAAAAATCCAAGACTATTACCGTTAATAATATATAAGCTAAAAATGGTCATATGTTGTTTGTATGTATGGCTGTGTCTGGCAACAGGTAGAYACAAAATATTACAAAAATATTACAAAAAATTGCGAATGAAAAGCAAGATTTAATTCAAGATCTTCACAAACTTCATTYTGARGCAAAAATTAACCCTTTCTTCTCCAAGCAAAAGTAGTATTCATTTACCTATTTAAAAAGTTAACATTAAATAATCTAGAGCCCCAAAAAGCAATAAAAACATCTGTTTTAAAAGCACGCTACATATTTAGTAGCTGAGGAGGTAAGTGATAACCCATAAAATGAGGAAATAATTTAACAGAAAGTTCAGGATTCCATCAATAGTAGATGTGTAAGAAAGTCTAAGGGGACCCCAGAGGGAATTTTAAAAAAAATCTGCCACTGTTTCGCCCCTAGACAAATACAGTCCTCAAGCGGACTAATTTGAAGTAAAATCTAAACTCTCTCTCCTTCTCAAACCACCTCTGCAGTCTACACTCATGCCTTCTGTTCCAGCTAAAGGAAAGCAAAAAGTTTTCTGAAGGCCCCAAAGGATTAAAATTGTTAAACTTCAAGCTCTATGCCCCTTGACTGTTTTTTTGCCGTGTACTCCTTAAGTTACAGATCAAATGCAAATATTACTCCATTGCCTGAAATACCACTGGTATTCCAGTCTAGCAACAAAAAAGCTCTTCTGGAGGACTGCAAGGAGGAGGAAAACATTACACCATTGCTTGTCCTAGAAAAACAAGTAGTGAAAACAGTGCTCATGCATCAGCACTTTGGCATCACCTGTGCTTGGAGAGAGTTAGAAAAATGAAATGTCAGCTTCTGCTTTCAAGCAGCATTAATGTGGCTTTCATCTAATAACAAAGAGTTCCAGATCTTCCAGCCAAATTAGTTTTAACTGCAAATACTCTCACCTCAATTACTTTACAGATAAGTTAAAAATACATTTTTTCCTTAGAGGTAGCAAGAAATAGTTCAATTGTATCAAAGCAAAAGACCTCACAAGTCAATACTACTTCATATGTAAACTATTTCATTGCTCCAATTTATGTACAACTTAAGCTATGCAGCTTTGCTCGTCCAGCTGCTTCTACAAAGTGTTCTTACTCCTAAAGATGTCAGGATTACCTGGAGTAGAGGAAAATAAACCATTCGGAGAGAAGCCTGCTTGAAACTGACAAGGGAAATAAGACTGCATGCATATGAGTGCACTTTGCATTTATTAGCAGGGATTAAGGTGTTAAATGAGTCATCCCATGAGAAATTACGGTGTKTGTCTCACTCTTTACTTCTTTCTTACACTTTGCTGGAGTTGGTCACCTCCATTTTCTTGGAAGTGTATGGAAATACACACTTCCTCCTCAGTTTCCCTTCTTCTTGAGGAAGAAACCCATGAARATTTAATGCACGTATTACTACTTAATTTGATACAGAGGTTTCTGAACTTTCAAATCCCTAGAAATTCTGTGCTAAGACATTCATAAAACTGAGAGGATRGTAAGCTGGAATGAAAACAGTTTCATATTTTTTCAACATTGGATTTTCAAGGAACAGTCTGTAACTAGAAGATATTAAGTGCCCTGACCATGTTTATTACCGTGCAGTCTGCAATACAGCTATATTTCAGGAGAACCAACTTCTCAAAATAATTCTGTTGACAGCAATTTTAAATTATACCTCAACATTTGTGGAAGAATAAAGTCCGTTTTCATAAATAAGAGTTTGGCAATGCTGAAACTCTGGATAAATGAGCAAGTGACACCATGCAGGTGGAGAAGTTGGATAATAAAGTTTTTTAAAACKGCAAACATAAATTTTGAGTATATTGTTAGTAAATCCTGCAGTCCTTAATGACTAGTCTGGATCTTTAAAAAATAGATCATTGTAACAAATCTTGTGCAGAGCATCTGGAGAAAGATCCAAGCTAGGTAGGCCAAATGTAATCCATGAGTCACTGCAACTCTGCCTCCTTACCATTTAAGCAATCAAAGGCTCAAAACTTGGTGCGTGACTTGACTACTATTTTTTCCCAATTTAGTGTTTCTTGGATGTTATTATATCATTCTTACAGCCAACGAAAGTGCTTTCTAAACAGGTTACTTGAATTATTCTGAGAGGTATTTATTTCATCATGGGAGGAAAAAGAAGCTCATTTTGTAATCAGAGGAAAAGAATGGATCATTGCCTAGCATRGAAGCAAAAGTTAGTCATGTCCACACTTAATAGAAGGGCAGGTTTAATCAGCTATCATCTGTAGGCTGGCATTAGCATGAGTGAACATAACATGAATCAGAACTGTTTACTATAAAGCCTGTAACTCAAAAATTCATAGAAGCAGTCTTTTCACTACACTGACTACTGGCTGCCACTTTCCATTAAAGTAATTTCTATAGTTTTGACCATACATTTAAAATAAGATCAGTATCCCAATCATTAATCATGAAAAAATCTGTCAAGACATCAGGAAACTTCTCACACCAAAACCTACTCTATTTACRTGCTCCCTTCATTCCTTATCAAAAACAAGATGCTTGTTGGAGCTCTTCCATATCAAACAAATAGCAGTCAGCACAAAGTTCAACTACCCTGAAAAAGCTTATCTACAAAGTGTTTATTATAGTTAGTGGGGGAGAGCTACACTCGCTCTGCTTTCTTCTTTTTGAAGAGGAGCATCTTCCTTACAGTTTTCACTAGAAACAAAGGTAAAAGCAYTTCTTAGAGTACTGTGCAAACAATGGCTACAGAAAACAGCAGTGATTTGAGGACTGTAGAAGAAATAYATAGTAAAGACCGTCTACACAGCAGAACAGAAGGATGAAAATTAAGGTGTCAACAGTTGATTCCATCAAATTTCTTGGCTCCTTGGAGAGTAAAAGAGGGAATTTCTGACACCTTTGCACTAGCATTTCCATCAACTATAAGCCCAAAGAATATCTGCCAGTGCTCCAGAGAAATAACTTTTTCCGAGCTATTTTCATGCAACCCATTAAATGACAATGTAAGCCAAACATAAAAATACTCTATCAATTTTTCCAAAGAGGCAATCACTGCAACTATTAACAGAAAAAAATATATTCTTCATAATCAGTATACAGAATCTTCCTCAATTTTGAAATCAAGAACAGTGGTCAATAAAAACAATTATCACTAAAATGCCATTTTCAAGAGTTGAAAAATACCAGTTTCAAGCTGTTGACTCACAGCTGAATACAAAATTTAGTTTAGAGCTCTACCTGTACYGAATCAGCTTCAGAGTTGAAAGTGCAAACCCTAAAGTTTTCCTATAATGAAAAACAAGAACAAAAAGGGGAATTATTCTGATTTACTGTTGTATGATAAGCACCGAGGAAAGAATAAAATGAAACATGAAGTAACTCAAGAACACAGACAGTTTTACTACTATTTCATTACAGGTAGGGCAAGCAAAACAATTTTTTGCTAATTTTGCCTGGTATTTCCCATTAGAAAAAACTGTGTGTTAGCTATTTCTATCTTTATCACACTAAAATCACACATGTTGCCACCTCTGAGGCAACTGCTAACCTTCAAACACAGAATAAAAAAAAAATGCACACAGACTTGGACAAAGCTATAAAGGAGCACAGGAGGACAGGGGATGTGAAGAAAAATTGYAATAAGGCTTTGAGTTTTAAGAAATTAAACACAGTTGAATTAAACACCTTTTCAAGTGGTTTAGGAAAAGAGATTACAACTAGTTAGAGAGAAGATGAGAAATAAACTTCAGATGAACAGAGGATATAAGATCAGAAGTTATGAGTGGTGACAGCACAGAACAAGAAATGGAAAGAGCCTGGCAGAACACTCTTCTCTCCAGAACCCCAATTACCACCCTAAAATCTGGAATTACATCATTTCTGTACTATTATCACAAGTCTTTTTGATATCAGAACAGCATGCATCTCATCTCCTTTGAAAAATACTCCCTTCTCTTGTGAATTGTTACACGACCTTAAATAGAAGCTTTCTACRCCTTTTCCCTGCAGGCAAAGGTCCTAACATTGGAGCTGCTGGATCAAGGAAATCACACCATTATTTAAGATGAAGTACTTAAATAACAATAAAAAAGAATAGATTTCTAAAATCAAGTTCTCAAAAGGAAAGCTGCAGAAAAGTTAATATTGATCTTATCTTCATCTGATAGAGGCTCCTTTATGTATGTTCAATACATTCTTTGCTCATTTCCAAAATCTACATTTTCCCAGAGACTGAAGAGAATATGGACCTGTGCTGAGGATGATTCCTCAGCTCAGCAAAGCAGTAAAGCAGACTGATGACCCCGTTTGTCAAGTAAGCTGAGAAAAACATTTTAAGATCAGGAAAAG
>PTEX01000011.1:328931-342754 GCA_003342815.1 Eudromia elegans
AAAAAAGAAGCAAGGCTAGAAAGAAACAACTAAATACAAAGTTCCCCTGTAGTCCATCCTCGAAGGCTGGCTATGCAGAAGTAGTCATCTTCCTCGATCTTGGTGTTTTTTTGTTTTTGTCTTTTTCTTTTTGTCATCTGTTTTAGGTTTCAATGCACAGACACATGCAGACACACCGGCAATTGCTTTGGGCAAGTCTGTTCCTCTGTACCACTTATTTTTCTCCTTGTCATAAACTTGGACTGTTTTGGAGAAGACTGTTTCTTCCCAGCTGTAGCCTCCAAGAATATATATCTTGCCTTCCCAAACAGCCACCCCTGACTCACTGTTTGCTTGCAGCAAAGGGGCAACTCTGGTCCACTGGTTACATTGAGGRCTGTACGACTCCACGCTCAGAATGTCAAAACGGGCCATGGTTTCTATGTTGTCATCACTGCCTCCAATGGAATAGATGTGGTCCTGTAGGGTGCACATGCTGTGCCACCCCCTGGCAGTGATCATTGGCCTTTTCTCCTCCCAAACATCGGTACGATAATCGTAGCAGAGCAGATTTTTTCTGTATGGGCCAATTTGGTAGTCGTGGCCTCCTGAAATGTACACAAATTCCTTGTAGACTGTTCCTGCATGGCCATAAGTAAACCTAGGACAGGCAAACAAACAAACAAACAAAAAAAATCTGTCTTAGTACTTACGGTTTTTATTTAGATACCMAACATTTCACAAGGGTTGATACTAAACAAGAAAGTTAACAGAAGACAGGAGAATCCCTAATCCTGTTAGTTACCCGGTAGCTTTTCTCCRTGTTCATACTGGTGGCTGCAGAGTGCTAAGGTACAACAGTCACTTTTCAAGGCATCCTTTTCATACCTGGTCACTACAGAGCGCTAAGGTATGACAAGCACTTTTTAAGGCATCCTCTACAGTGTGTCATACAACAGAAGCAACCCATCCTGCTCTAGTTGCCATGGCCTTCTCTCCCATTTTTCTGTTCCAGGGCTTGAGTTGGACCAGTCTGAGAGGGCCTGAGAGGAAAAAATCCACAGCTCAGCAAGGGATTCTATGACAGAAAGAGGAAATAATCATGATACCTGTCAGATGTAACAGCAGTGATTAGCCAATAAAAACCAACAAGAAAACTACTCCTGCCTTCCCCTTCCACAGCTTCAGGATTGTGAATCGGTTCTTACTCCCCAGTGTTTGCAGCTCAGATTATTTATAAGCATGTTACAAACAATGTCCTTCTCATGATCTACCTGTCAGTTCTACCACATCTGCTAAAAAGGTTATAAGGTCTTCAGTCACCTCAGAGCAAGTCACCAAACCTTATYAATCAGAGCTCAGAGGTCATATCTGAAATAAGACAAAATAAGCTGTCGGAAGCTATCATTGTGAATGCCATTTCCATAGGGCACAGAGAAAAATGTTGTGACTGGCAATAATAAAGCCACTACAAACCTGGTTCTGGAGGCTGTTCTTAATTTTGCATACAGATATTTCTGACCAAGCTGTTTTGAACTCAAAGCAGAAGGCTAAGATGAGGGGCAGCCTCAGCTTCTTTGAACGCACCCTGCCTGCACATGCCCTTTTTTGTCAAAAGATGTAGCTGCAGCACCAGCCATGACAAACTGGCTCACACATTGCTGAAAAATTTTTCAAACTATTTAATGCTTGTGGGGCTGCAGAGCAAAATACACATCCTGCTACACTCTGCTACCTTGCTATGTAGCCAAGGACTCAAGATAACTCAACCTTCATGGCAGACAACCTATTTCAGTATTGTTTTAGCCTGGAATTCTTTTGAGCTCTGCCTGAACACGCTCAAAGCTGAACGTGGATGGAACCTTAAGCTGGTTTCATTTCACACGGTAATGGTTTGTYTCAACACATAAAGCACCAAGCACTTTGGAGCCAAAGGAAAAGGTGGAAAAGSCACGTTTACCCTGAAAGCACAATACTTCTGAGAAAAGCTGAAGATGTTTGTTATTATTCTAGAGGGCTATCAAAGTCTCCSATCCTTGACCAGTGTCTGAATCAGATAATTTTAACAAGCTCTCTCTACAAAAAAACAAATATCCTTGACACACTTGGCTAAAGTATTAAGTGTACCCAGGGCAGGTACTGCAGCACCATTCATGCGGAACTTGTAGACTTCAGAACTCTTATTGCTATTTAGTCACTCGCTTCAGAAGCTTAAAGGCAAGACTGAAAAACCAATTTCCTAGGCACATGCACTGCAGCTTTTTCATCTTCCAGAACTGCTGGGTGTTGACTTAGACAGTCTCCCAATTCCTGTCCTTAACAGACCAAAAATCAAAGTAGAGCAGTACCCATATCTCCTGGGGCACTCAGCCTGGCTTGTACCCTCTTTGCTTCTCTGGGCATGCAGAGGGGTGGCTCTGAGGAGCTAGACCAGCTGCTGGGGAAACAGGATGGACAACCTGAATTCCTTCCCTTTCCAGACGGAGTGGGATTTGAAACCAACATCTTCTAACCAACATGCTACCCTGGAAGACTTGCAGTAGAGCTTTCCAGAGGCAGCATGAGATGATAGTCATCCCTGYCCCTGGCTGATGTAGGCTAAACCCTTCCCTATACCATGAAGAAAGCAGAATTCTATATGGGTAAGCAGGTGGTAGACACTTCCTCTTAAGCCCACACAAGCAGTCTAGGGAAGCAGTAAAACACTAATCTGAAAAGGCAATTGTATCTGAAGAAAATTGGCTGTGAATTTGTTATTTTACAACATAGAGAGATAACCTGTTCCAACAGGTTAAGACAGTTAAGTTAGAATAATTTATGAAAAGTTCRTCCAAAACTGCAATTATCAGGCTTCAGCTTAATATAAAATGACATGAAACTATACACAAATTTAAAACAATCCAAAAGAGTGCTGTCTGTGGTTTAAACAGTGGCACTTTTGTAGTATGCAACAGAACAGGACATTTTCAGTACAAAAGGCCGAGCCATCCTCCAAATGCAAGCAACAAGCATCATCTCTATGAGCAGACAGAGGAGACGGAGACACCTCTGGAGATGAAGTTTCCGTTCAGAACATATTAGCACCAACTGCCAAYTTCGAATAAGCTTCCTGGTCACCATGCTGCAAAACAACACAGCTTCTGTCACAGCAACACTATTTGGTAACCTCTGGATAATCCAGGACTGGGATTTATCTTTTTTAAAGAGAATGAACAGCACACACAACCCTGCTCTCAAATCTTTGGGAACCCTCTACCCCAACCAGAGCCCAGGCAAGCTGTGGTTATTCAGAACTGTTGAGTCCACCTGTTGCAACCTTGCAAGATTATTCAAGACACAACTGGTAGAACAGCTACCATCACTCACTAACCTGTTCCAACACATTTCTTTGTACAGCTGCTCTCACTTATTCTGCCAAACTTTAACTTAGGGCCATGCACTTAATTTCTCAGGTGCCTGCAGCACAGTCTTGCTAAGTCTGTTGAAGATGAGAAAATATTGCACCAGCTTGGGCTCTGCCAAGCTAGTCAGCTACCGCTGTTCCCTTCCAGACTGAAAACTATGGAGGCAACTGCTCCCAAAGACACAGGAGGAATGTCTAAAAAATATAGCACTCTTTTTAGGAATGGGGAAGGTATCTTATAGCCATGAACCTTAGCAAGGTTCATACAAGATCCTCTCGTAGCAGACTTGGACCAGCTCCATCATTTAGATAGCTTGGCTGAAGTTTTTCACATTAAGTATCTGCCTCAGGATGTGGTGCTTTCTTTTCCAGTAAGACACAACTATTCAGTCAAAACAGCTCAGTTCCTTCCAAGAAAAGTGGTTGGGGAAACAACAACTCTTCCTCTGAGGAGCAGCATTGTTGCTGCGTACAGCAACAAAGACACAGAGCTCAGAATTTCACAGGAAGCCTGTGTGCCAAGGATGCAGTCACTGCCTTTCCCTCAAAATCTCCACAATTCTGAGATTCTTGGGAAAGAAAAGAAAATCCTTATCTGTACTTTCCAAACAAAATATTTAGCAAATGCAACTTCTGAAAATCCCACCCTACACAGCCTTAACCATCTACGTACAAGCTGTCACCACAGAACAACACATGCTTATCACTTCAAGAACAGAAACTCCGTTGGTTTCATGCAGCTGCAAAATTTCCAAAGGCAGCACACAGCAAGCAGCAGGAACACAGAGAAAATATTTCCCCTTTTTGGACAGCTTACAATCTGGTTGGCTTAGGCCAACTCAAAGACCACTTTTATATGGTGGAGAGAAGAAAGGTAATCAGACAGAGAAAAAAAAACCCAACTTGTTCTAAGGCAAGTTTGGGTTTTTGGTTTTTTTTTTTTTTTTTTTTTTTTTTTAAACAGCATACAAGGCAGCCAGGCCACATTTGCATTTCTTTGTAAAAATACATCTGTGCTACAATTTCTGTGAGATGTTACTGGAATCTCACAAGTCACCCCAGCTAACAAAAGGGCACAGGAACTAACGATACTCTCATATGCAGATTTCCAGGGACGATGATGATGTGCAGCCTCAATTGCCAGATCTGCCTACATGAGCAGAAGGAAAAAAAARCATCCTCTTCTTAAAAGCACTCAAGCCCAGCTGTTAGCGTGGATCAGACTGGCATAGCAGCACCTGCCCAAAATAGAATTAACAGCCTCCTGTGCTTTCACCGACTGCCTAGAGCTCCACAGTTCTGTGGCTAAAGAAATAAGAAATCTTGTATCTTGTTGATGTTGCTACCAAGAAAACAAGCACTACTGCCGAAGCCACAGGTTCTAGACATGGTGAAAATACCAACGCTATAACCTTGTAATGCTCAAGAATGTGAAATACTGTAAAATCTGAATAGCTGTTTGCAGATCAGATGTTATCCTACTAGCCTTACAAAGTCACCACCCAAGTGCTGACTCCAGGTACAAATAATATCCTATGCTGTTGTTAAAGGAAGAGCTCTGGTGCTAAAGCCTCTCAAAAGTACAGTTGTAACTCAGACTGCACACTTAAYGGAAGTCATGCTTGCCAGGGATATCTAGTATCTGTATAAAGGTAAATGCAGCTCATCTGCAAAAAACAATATAAACAGCAAAACAAAGACAAACATCTTACAGGGAAAATGACAGCAGCAAGGCAACAAATTAAGGTCAAACTAATTCTAAAAGCTTTTGATCAAGAGCCAAGCAGCCTCTGAAAAGACTTTGCTCCGAGTGACTTTTGGAAAAAAATATTAAACCCTGGAGAGCACAATTACAAGACCTCTTCCCTTCCTTCCTTCGGATATACCTCCAGACAGAAATAAAAACCAATCGAGCTGACATGAAGCACATTGCCTGTAAGAGAAGTTTGCTCACATATCACTTATATAACATGTTACTTGCTGATACAATGTTGGTTATTTTTCCTTTCGATACCCATTCATCTGCCATAATCATGTAAACTCTCTTCACCAGCACTCTTTAAACAGAGAACAACTTCACAAACTTCTCTCCGTTACCTTGGCAGACCTGCTATATAGGACCACGTATCCTTTTGAGGACTATAAGTCTCAACTGAAGAGAGGGCTCCATTTTCATTCCTGCCACCCACAGCCACTAGCATGTCAGTAATAGCTCCCAGGTAGAAATCCACACGGCGCTGTCTCATGGAGGCAACCTGTYAAAAAAAGTGACACGTTAACATCCTCAAACATGCAGTAAGCAGGCTGACTTAACATATATTCAGGTTTGAGGATACCACGTTTTCCCCATTAATTTGACAAGGAGATCTACTGCTTTTAATCTACTATATTCAAAAATTACTTGTTTTTCTGCAGTACCACRTTTCATAGAGCCCTCTCTCAAAAAATGAGGAGATGACAGAAAGCATTCAAGAAACATGCCACTCTATTAACATTTCAGTGCTACATGGGTCACCTTGCAAAACTTCATCAATAAAAGTCTATCAGAAGCAGTCAAAAATCACGAGTGACTCACAGAGGATTATTGGTTCAGAAAGGCAGGCACAGTATAGTATTTTATAGGTTCTGTATTGGTAGCAGGGGTTTACAATATGGCTAGAAGTAAATAGCTTGTTCTAAGAGACATTTAGCAAAGTGACATTTGACAAATGTCAGAGGCATTTTATTCTTTTTTTAAGATCAGACTCATTTATTTATGCTACTGCTTGGGAAAGATGAACAAAGCAGTCACCACTGCAGGCCTCCTCTAGCACTATTCTCAAAAGTAATTTGAAAAAGCTGGAGTTAGGTCCTGAAAAGGGATTTCAACAGATTAGATGCCTAGTTCTTAAGTGAGGTTGAAAATTGACCCCAAACTCCTTCCCTTKCGTGTGTAGTTAAACCATTCACACAAAGGATTCAAGTAGCCACTTCCCCATTTAAACAAGTCGTTTTTTCATCATTTTTACATGCTGACTGTTGTTAGGAGCACCTTCCTTCCAACAACAACAACCACCACCACCCACCACATACTCCAAACATTTAGGACTTTAAACAAAGATACAATACAGCTCAAATCTCACCTTTATCCACTGGTTACAGCGGGGATCATACCTATATAGGAGATTTGAAGCTGCATCCCCTCCGTTGTCTCTTGAAAAGCTGCCCCCAGCTATGAAAATGAATCCTCCCAAGACCGCAACGCAGTGGTGACTTCGTCTGGCTGGGAGAGGGGTCTCTGCCACCCACTGCCCCTTTCTGGTGTCCAARAAGCAAGTGTCATCACTCAGTTCCAAGCACCGCTCGGACACCTCGCCACCAACAAAGAGGAGTCTCTCCTCGCTAGTTCTCAGAGCAGTCCGTTTGTTCTGCAGCACCGGCTGCGCGGTGACATTATTGTGATAGTTCACTGCTTCCTCTATAAAACCCTCACAGTTTGCTTCTTTGGGAAGAAGAGAGCAGACAGCAGGCTTGACTCGATGCAGAAGATCACTTTTAGGTATCAAAGGAAAGTGAATGTTATCCAGAACTTGGTAGGCCTCATTCTCCCTTTCTGGGTACTGMGTAAGCCACTGCAGCGCAGCCTGAAGCAAGTCGTGCTCACACTCCTGCTGCACGTTGCTGCTGTCCAGATATTGGCAYAACTTCTGCATGGAAACATTTTGCAAGAAGTCTGGAGTGAAAGACAGAGTGCCAAAGTTCTGCAAGATGAAAGAATCKATGTAGGAGTCAAGGCGCTTCAGGTTGTAGATGGAGGCTAACTCTTGCAGGTACAAATAGTTTTCCTCACTGACTTCATTTTCAAGATACTCACAACAGAAGTCRACCACCTTCCAGATCTGCAGCAGGTGAGCCGTTTCGAGCACGTAGTCAATATTGCCACCATCTAAAGAGAGCTCACTGCCATACAGGAAATCTACCACAGCCTTGAGACCAATATAAGAGGCTCCAAAAAGTTCTACCTCTTTTTGGTGGGCTTCTCGCATGCCAATAGTGAACATGGAGTTGAAGTAGTCGCTGCAAACAGCTAGGAGGTTCCGATGGGCAGGGACTCTCTGTTCGTCCACCACGAGGACAATGTCGCAAAAGAGGCCTCGATGCCTCTGCTCATTCAGACTTTGAAGAACAAGACTAGAGTGGTCATCCCATCTGTACACCTGCAATAAGCAAACAGGATCAGGATGCTGTTTTCTTCAGCAAGGGAAACTTGAGCATTCTTAAAGCATTTCCTCAATACAGATAATCACACACAGGACAGAGAGCTTATTTGTACCACAGTTTCCGATTTGAACCAGTTGGTCTGTGACATACTATGAGCCCAAGCCCCTCACCTTCACTTTGATGGGTCTATATAGGCTCTGTGCCCTTCAACTAGCCGTTTCTGTCATGAAACTCTCCCATCTCCTCCACAAGACTGGATCCMAGCCCTCCTCACAATTTATAAAACCATCATTTTCTGAAACTCTTCCACTCATTGTGTTTAAAATATGTTGCTGACATTTCCTTTCTTATTTGTCCCTCAAACAGCTTTTTACATAGTCCCTCACAACCAAACTACACACTAAATATTTGGAGRGGCAGACACACACACAGCAGTGCAYCATATTTTCATTCAGCCCATGTATTGTTTGGGTTAGTGCTTACTTGACAGCTACTCCCTATTAAAAATCTTTTCAAAGCTCTGCATTGGTAAGCTCGTTAGGGTAAAATCCCTGTCTTTTCATATTGTTCCAGGCATGCACACTGCTTTCAAAAAAAACACAATAGTTGTTTATTTATGTGCAAAGCCACACATGTGGATAACTTACTCCCATTTGACTATTATTTGCTTCCAGAAACCAAGGTAGGTTTTGTTTTAATGAATTCAACTATATATATGTGTGTGTGTATATATATATATATATATACACACACACACCCCCCATAAAGGAAGATGCTCTCAGGACATGCCTATTAATTGCTCTTCTAGGACGCTTCTGGTCCAGACTTTCTTTTCACTAGCTCTGTATGTGYCACAGAGCTTCTGAAGCAAAAACCCTTTTTTCACATAAACTTACGTTACCAGTCTTAAAAGAATCAAACTGAAAACAATTTATTAGCCCTTATATGTCCTGTGAAGGCATACTGAAGGAATTGGTCACTCAAGTATGTCAAGCAATAGAGCTTTTAGGATCATCCTTCTGAAGGAATGGAATGMTGCTACATACATTCAGTTACCTTGTGATCTCTCTCAAAAGCTGGGTTAAGCTAAATGTAAATACATAATTTTAATTACCAACTCAAAAACAGACAGAGTTGCAGGGCTTGTAAGAACATGTAAAAGAAATGAAAGCAGAAGGAAAGAAAACACTTATTTGTGTGGTACTGAGTTTGTTCTAAACATTTGTAGTAGCAAGACTCTAGATCTTGCCCAGTCCTGAATGTTCAGGCCACATTCCCACAACGAGCTCTGACTCTTTAGGGGTATCTCTGACCATAACAATTTTGGAAGGTCATGCAACAGACCTGAGTTCTCCTCWAGTCTCTCAGTCATTCAACCTCTCCTTTTCTGAACTATTACTTGCCATTTACTGCTTAGGAAATGGTAAATATGTGTTCCCAGCTTCCCAGACAGACAGCGAATGATTATTCCTGTCTAGTGATGGGTTGGTTACCTCACTGGGCAACTTCTCTATGCATCCAGATGAGAAAAGTTCAAGACCTATAGCCAAAGCTTTTCCTGCTACTGGAAACCTAACTTTGAATTTGCACTCTGTATATATAATTTGGTAATAATACTTTCATACCRACTATCCAGGATTAATGCACACAGCTCACCACTGTCCAGACAYAATGGCAGCCAATCTGAGCTAATAGCAAGTTTGGGAGCCTGATCTGTTAACACTGTGTGGGACAGTGATGGGCAGCCTGCCAAACACCAGATCTGCATTAGTAAACAAATGTGATGTGACAGAWAAGATTTAGGCAGGATAGCAGCGCTTTTGTTACACGAGACCTGCTTCTATAACATGATGCAAAAAGAGACTGGCTTCTACAGCAAAACTGAGCCTACTTACTTTTAGAATCATGTCCAGAAACTCATAAAGAGCYCTAAATACACATCAGGTAGGTTCAGAAAGACGCTTAGGGAACATGATGACTCCTCAAGGTCCTGCAATTGTTCACCATRCAGTTGTTTATCCCTGCAGCTAATAAGTGATCTTTTTTCATTATCAACTCCTATATGGACATTTGCATTTTACCTCCCCTCCAAATGGAAAACTCAAGGGTCACTTTACAACAATCACCTTGTGTTGGTTGACACGGGAGAGTGACCTACATCTGGGCCCCTGCCTGCTTCTCTGTTTAAACCTCATCTACAAAGGAAGTTTTATCAGATGTTATTTCCCAAATGAATGCCCTTAAGATTATATCCAAGTTGTTTCTCTTTAATTTTGCTTACGCTCTTTTCTAAACAATGAAGGCTGAGCTGCCAAAAAGCCTTCTTTCAGGGTAACTGCATACACACAACTACACAGAATTAAATCATTCTTACGGGAGAGGCTTCAGCAATTCTAAGCTTTGTGGGCCAAAACTCTTGAGTATGCCCCATACTTCACATTATGTTCTCTGAATTTAAAATATGATCTATAGCATAGGCAACAAACTAACTTCCACTGAAAAACAATGAAAAAATATGAAGGAAAACCATATATTTGTGACAAAGAAAGGCTTTCTTAGAGAATGAAGCAGTAACAATCAAGAACTTACAGACCCTCACTCTGAATTTTACTTGAGAGACAAATTAATGGATTAATTCTCTAGTACGACCACCTTGCATAACAAGATTACAYGAGAATGTAAGAGTTGCCCAAGATCCTCATTTATTTAACTGGCTGTGGAGCCAGTCATATAATCCTGCCCACAAACACTTATGACAACATGTACAGCTGAAATCCTTGCTGCCCTGTAGAACTGCTGCCACTTCAGAAACCATGCATAAAATGCTTATTTATATCACTGAATAAACTCAGAGTATATTAACATCTCTGAGCCACTTMGCAAGTTAGCCGTTCATTCAGAGAGCAAGAAACATAACCTGATAGTTACACATTTCAAATCAGGATAAGTTCTACACTAAACAGCTTTATCAAGCTATTTATATTCTGTTGAACGAGTTTGGCATTAACCAGTAATTCTAAGTTTAACGGATAGTGACAGCTGCTGTCTCAGCAAGAAGATAACACAATGCTGTCAAGTTAATTAATTTTTAATGCGATAAGTTATTATTACATTCAGTCTAAACCATTTAAATGGTAGATGGGATCAGCACTCAGGAAAAGATTRCATTGGAAGAGATGCATTAAGAAATTAAGGGGTTTTTTTACTCTTTAAACATTTGAAATTAGAGCTGCAAAATTTCTAACTTCCTTTGGATTCAGGTATCTAATTTCTTTTCAGTTGTTAATGGAAGATCACTAAGTGAGGCAAAAGAAAATGAGATCTGTCTCATTCAACTCCGATAAGATGGACTCATGTACTGAATAGATTTGCCTTTCTAACAGTGGTGGGTAGATGCTTGGTCTGTAATGTCTGGAACCCAGTGCTGGTAACAGAAAAAATACCTAACTAAATAAACAAAATAGCAGTTTTAATTGATATTAAAACAACATGATCGCAATTACTGCTGCTATTAACATTTTATAACAKGTAGGCTGTCACGTTAACTCTGTGCAAAGTTACTTAAGATGGMCTTCTGGGGATTCCCTGCTGAGATCAATGTATTGGCGCTGAGATCARCGTATTGGTGCTAAAAGAGATCCTAGCCAAAGGAAATGAACCTCTCAAACCCAAGAAAATACCTACTGAGCTCACAGGATTAACTCTTGTTTGCTAGACCACAGCTCCCATTCCACACAAAACAAAAGGTTAAGTTTAAAAAGTACGGCTAACTCTGACTTTATAGCGATCTTTAATTCTTATTTAACTTMATGACTAAACTTCTGGTATAGAAAATAATACTGTGCTGCAGTGATGTAGGTTTCTTTTATAAGTTATGAGTCACAATGAACAGATGCCCATTTTCTGCTACTTTTCTGTCTTTAAGCACAACACAGCAAATTCGTGTTTCAGAGATGCCTGTGCACATACATCACTGGTTTTAGGACTCTCGTAGCAATCGTGAGATCAGGCTCCAACACAGCCCACCGAAAGCAGAGCCCCTCAGTCCCATTCCCCAAACCAGCAGGCACGAGAGCTACAGACCTTCGAGGACTCGCTTATCTTGTGCGGACGACAAATCCTGCTCTGCCGGGTTCCCTCCATGGCAGCCGGTCTGCACCGCGTCTGGAACAAAGGCAGAGAACTCATTAGCAGCGCAGGCAGCGCGAGCTAGTGCTGAATAAGCAACAGAAATGCCTCTAAAGAGGCCTGCACGGGCCGATCCGCAGAGGGAAAATATTAGATTAACATATATATTAATGACTGTTTGCAGCTCCCTGGTGGATCTTGTTTTCTTACTTCCTTCAGCGCCTTGTTGTGCCARCAAGTTCAGGGCGCGCTGGGGGACGAGGGGAGCTCGGTGCAAACGTTACTGATGCGCCAAGGCTGCGCACGCGGTCACCGCGGCGCTCCGGCGCCGAGTGGCCGCTACCGGCACCTCGGGCCGCCCGCCCCTTGTCCCGAGCGACACCCGCTCCCCGCCGCCTTCCAAGGGGCCGCAGGGAAAAGCTCCGCTGCCCCCGGGCCGCCCCCGTGGCGGCCGCTGCCGTTAACGGCCGCCCTCCGCGACGACCGTTACCCGCCGCCGCTTCCCGCGACCGTTACCAGCCGCTACCCGCGGCGGCCGTTACCGGTACCGGCCGCTACCCGCGACCGTCACCGCGGCGGCCGTTACCGGTCACAGTCGCGACCGTCACCGCGCCGGCCGTTACCGGCCACGGCCGCTACCCGCGACCGTCACCGCGGCGGCCGTTACCCACGGAGGGACAACAGCGAGGAGCGGCCCCGCGTCCCGCCCGCCCGCCGGCCGGCCCCCGAGCAGGGCAGTTACCAGAGCGCGGCGTCCCTAGGGGCGACGGGCGGCGGTGGCAGCGGACGGTCCCGCCGCAGGGTCCCCGGCGGCCGCGCCATGTCCGCCCCCGGCCGCGGCCGCCATGACCAGCCCAGGAAACGGCGCCCGGACTGACAGCGGCAGCGGCCAACGGGGAGACGGCGAGGGCGGGAGCGGGCGGTGCCGCGGGGAAATGGCGGAGCCGCCGCGGGGGGCGGAGGTTGCTCCGGGGGCCGGGCCGGGTCCCCTTGCACCCAGCAGGCCCGGTCCCCCCGCAGCCCGGTCCCGCTGAGCCGAAAAGCTGCCCCGGTCCGAAGCGCCGTGGTCACTRCGGCCTGTGCGCCCGCAGCAGCCCCCGTGTCGCTTTATTGTGTGTGTGCACAAAGAGGGTGGCTGGGCAGCAGTGGGGACAAGGCGTGAACGCTCGGAAAGGAAGCAAAAATACGAGATGGAAAGAACAGGAATAGGGCATTGGCAGCCAAAAAATGGCTATTTCCCCCTTCCTGGTTTCGGCCACGTGGTGTGAAGCGCAGTACGTGTTTGTTAGAAAAACAAATCCATGAAAACGTGCCCAAGGAAAAGGAGGGGAGGCCAAGAGGAGAGGTCTGGCCCCATGTGGGCGTTGTGCACTTCTTTGGCTTCCATCTGGCCCTTCTGAGCATGAGAACCGYGGTTGCTGATGAGCGCAGGCTCCGCGCTGCCGGCTGCAGGGCCGCACAGACCTSAACCGCGGGGATTTGTCCTACCCGGGGAAATGACAGTCTCGATCAGCCACCTCTGCCCAAGGAAACACCAGGAGCTCGTGAACAGGCTCCCAAAGACAAGGACAACAGAGCAGTTGTTACGGGTATAGACGGCATTAAGCCAGTGCCAAGGGCTGAGAAGTGCAGACTACAAATCTATATACTTATGAGCAGATAATGGTCACCATAAGGGCTTTTAGAAAGGAGAAAGCGTKCCTAGAGGCAGTTCTGAGAGAAAATCGATAGAAATTCAGAGTTATTAATGTGCGATTATATCGTCCCGGGGAGCCGGTCCTGCGCGTGCCCGACCCCATCTCCATCGCAGCGATGCCCCGCAGCAGCGGCGGGGGGGGGGCTCTGCGGGAGAAGCTACTGCAGGATTAGGATCGTTCTGCCTCCAAACCAGCCCCGCTCATCTCGGTGAATTCCTCGCCACCTTTTTTTCCTTTTTAATTCCTTTTTAATGCCTTTTTCATTCCTTTTTAACGACACGTTTCCCGTCCCGCCGCCRCTGGCCGCTCAGCCCGGCAGGGGGAGATCGCGCCCTCGGCCACCTCCCCCGCGCGCGCGGCCCCGCCTCCCTCCTGCCCATTGGCGGGCGGCGCGGAGGCGGGGCGGCGCCGCGGCG